>JANIVW010000021.1:0-163333 GCA_030555995.1 Isabelozyma heimii
GCTCTCATAATCTCATTAACACACCATACATTAGACACAACCTTACCCTTACTACTACCTCATATCCTTCTTTTAACATATACTACAATATCGCATAAGTCAGGCTATCACTGTTGGTGCCTGCCATGTCGTATCCTAATGAAATAATTCAAGGGGACTACTCCATGCCCTACAACCTGCACCAACAACAACCTCAAAACCCACAACAATTACAGCAACAGGGTACTCCCCACCCAGTACAGCATTCACAGAATCAACACCATCCTCTGCAACATCACATGCTGCCACAGCATCTCCATCACCAACTCCATCACCCTGTTCAGCAACTACCTTATGCCATTCCACCAGAACAAACTCCACAACTACCGTATGACCGAGGCCAAATTCATCCAGAACAAGCTCAGCAGGCGCTCCCGCCAGTAAGCGAACGTAAAAGTCGAAGAACCCATAAAAACTCGCGTGACGGTTGCCCGAATTGTAAAGCTAAAAGAATAAAATGTACAGAAGAGCTACCACAATGCGCCAATTGTGTCAAAAAGAAATATCGATGCAGTTATCTTGATTTCCCCAAGGAGAAGCTCGATCGAATCAGAGAAAAGAATGCTGCAAAGGCTCTCGACGCAAGTCGTCAGCGTGAAGAAAGTGAATCGGGGAGAAGTCTACGAGAAGAGACCGAATCCAGTGGCCTACCAGAGAATGGAGTGCTAGATACAAATAATGAGGATTCTACAAATACTCCTTCTAATAGAAGTGATTCACTTAGTGATAATAATCTTCAGCATTCAAGCACTCCATCATCAAATACTAGCAACATTTCTCCTTCATTTTCCAAAGATAAACTTCAACATAAACGAAGACGTAGCAATCAAAGTGCACCCTTAGGTGCTCCATTAAGTCGTCATCTACAGAAACCCATCATTGATAATTTCCAAACAGACCAACCTTTTGCCAATATCTCTACTTTGAGAACTTTTGTCTATAAAAACTCTATGCTTAAGTTGGCTAATGACATTGGAGGTCCATTCTTGAATTCTATCTATGATGATTTTGTTGTTGATCAAAAATTCAAACCTTGGGATACTTTTGACAGTTATACCAATAACGAAAACTTAATTGATGACTTCACAATTTCCCATGATTCGCAGGACGATTCAAGCTATGCCATTGCTGCTAGTAACATAAACTATGGGAATAATGTACAATTACATGAGGAACCTCGCCTCTATCAGGAGCCGGCGCCAGAAAAAAGCCTCCCAGTTTTTTCACCTTCTAATGATATGGCTCCTCCACCGACTGGTCAAACCAAATCATTGAATAAAATTGCCATTTACAACAACTCAAAATTTAAAAAGCCAAAAACTCATCCTTTACCAAATGCCATGAATATTCATAAAACTTTCCGTAAACTTGATTTGAATGAGTCCATGAAGAATAAATTTTTGAAGAAGTATCTTACCAGATATCAATCAGATATTAAGCTTTTAAAGAATGATGAGTTTCAATTTACTTATCAACCGGTTTGGAATAAAAGCATTTCTGCCAGTTTTTGGATAACTGTTTACAATCAGTCAGAAGTTCTTGATTTATATTTCTCCTTCTTCATGGATAGAGCATTAAATTTCATTCTTAACGTGGGAAACAAAATCGCCAATGTGGGTAGCTCTGCTAATTCAAGTCCTTCGAATTATTTATTGGTGAATAGTGTATCTCCAACTTCAACTTTGTCGTCAGATTTCCATTCACCCGACCCCAACAGCGATGCACTTAGTAATCCTGGCGGGACAGCTGAATATGTTAACACTTTATTTGATCATAGAACAGTAACCTTGTTAACAAAGAAGTTATATAATCATTACGGAAATTTGATTCTGGATTTGAGAAAATCCTTGACGAATTATCATATTGAGTTCCCCACCAAAATCTCCATGTTCTCTGCTTGGTCATCCTTTTTACATTTGCATGCCACTGTGGATTCCTTAAGCTTAATGTATAATGGAACGGCTATATTAATTCTGAAGATTGTTGATGAGGCTGTCACAACTAATGATATTTCACCAACGATTAAGGTTTCTCTTGAAATTTTCAATTCTCATACCTTGACATCTCGAGTCAACGATTACCCATTTGACGTGATTCATGAGATCCACCACGCGTTCAAGCAATTCAAAATCTTATTCGAAGGTTTAAAAGTTCACATTAATGAAAAAGGCGAGGATTGTACTAAACGTCGGAAATCAAAATTGGATTCTGAATTATCACCATTCAAGAACACAGATGAATACGTTGTCCAAAAATTTTTAAATAATAAAAACTTCCAACATGATGTGAATGAATTGGACAAGTTTTTCGATAAGTTGATCAATGAATATTATCCAAACTTTTTAAGAATTAATGGTTTCTTCAAAGGAAAATATAATGATGGTTTACGTCGTAATTCATTTACTTACGTTTCATTCTCACTCTTGTTTGAAATGTTGGTACATTGGTTCAAAATCTTTCCCAGTGATGTCCTTTCAATGGGTTCAAAAGCAAATCCCTTCAAGAAAACTTTCTATTTGTTCTATTTGGCCCTAGGAAGAGCTTTGGTTCATGTGATTACCCCAATTAGATACATGATGGTGATCGATGCATGTCATGTTTTCTGTCCTCTCTTCAACTTTGAAGCTGATGTGTATAAGTTTGAAGCATTTGAAAACCTCATATACAATGATCAGGCAGGTAATGTGGAGGATATCTACTATCAATTTAACACCCTAAATGGCATCTCTACCAACTTGATCAGGATGGTGAAATTCTTTGATTATCGAACGTTGTTTTATTCCTATTATTTGGCTGGTACCTCGGTACTTGATGAGGAATATTTGAAAGCCATTCAAGAAGACAATGAACTAGGAACTGGAACATATAATGATGTGTTGAAGGTAATTCCTGATACATTAGACATTGACGAGGAGTTTATTACTTCGTTCCAATATGATTCCATCAAGTTGAATAATTTCCCTCAATTCAAACAATTCAAACAGAATCGTGAATTAAGTACGATTATTGAGCAAGAATTGATGCGAGTAAATTCTCTCGCTGATATAAGATATGATGACAATAAGTTTGATTACGAGAATGGACTCTTTAAGTATGACTTCGACCCAGCTCAATTGTTAGACAAATTCTCCTCAATACAAGAAGGAGTATGGGAGAGCAAGAGGCCGACCTTAGAAAAGTTAAGGAATGCATGTCATAACTATGAGTTGGGAAGAAAAGAAATCAAAAAGGCTATAGAGTTTCAGGCATTGTTCAAACAAGACACGGTTTGAAAACTAACGACAAAAGCTATAAAGTTTCAAGCCTTATTTAAATAAGACACAGTGTGAATTCCATCACCAATTTTTTACTTCTACATCAACTATACATTTGGTAACATTATATAGCGATATTACATGGAGGCACTTGGTTTAAACATCCGTACCTTCTACGTCATATGAAAATGTAGATTTATGTGTCAAAAAGGGCCAAGCGAGAAAAAAAGAAAAAATAGCCAGATCCCCCCGGAAACGGCTGAACCCCGGAAACGGCTGGAAGACTGCTAACATCTCGAGAGAACACCCACGGCGGTTTGAATAGGAACCTCTGTTACTACCCCGGACGATCCTTCGTAGATCCTCGGTCCGCGCTTGCGCATGCTTCTTTGAGACCAGGCTCTTTTTTCTCTCTGGTCACCTTCTTAGCACCGTTAAGCTTCGTCGTAAACTTGTCATAGTCCCACCGGCAAGCACTAAAAACGGCCCAAGAAAACTTGTATTCTTGGTTATTGTAGAATAAACTTTGCACTAGACAAAATCGAAACATTTCCGAAGATTTTATGTTGTCCATTTGCTCGGCATTGGTCTTCCATACATGATCGGAAAAGTGTATTGTTCTTTTCTTTTTACTAAAAACTCTTTTTCACCACCCGTACTTGGCGTGTCATATGATGTATTTTACTTCTCTAAATGAAGATCTACTCCGATGAAGATACAGTGCCTGATAGTCGGTCGGTCTCTACTTCCGATAACAAGTTCACTGACAAAATTATAACCCCTTTTGATGACCTCTTTATCAATAAGGAGTCTTTCCGAGGTAAATCACTTAAAAATGCATTCTTAGCGGAAAAGTCCTTCCCCCGGCTAAGGTACAGACTCCGAAAACCATTCTCTCGGTCTCCATATATGAATCAGTTTGAAAATAATATCCTTCTTACAACTGACTTCCATTGTGTCGGCCGAGAGGCTGAGTTGATTTACAATTCTATCATGGCGCTTTTGACATTCTACATCAAAAATAATGCCGTTAATTGGTTCAAATGTCACCTGCAAATCCAAAATAAAATCAAGGTATCCCTATTAAGCATCGCAAGTAAGTACTATGGTGATGCCTTATCTCACTTAAGGTGGTACTTGACCGACAAAGATAGTAATGTTTCCACTAGTATAATTGTGTCTTCATACCTCAACAAACTTGCTATCTATGAATTCAAAGATCCTAGTCATTCATTGGCTTTCACCAATGGCACTGCTGGAATCTTCAATACTGCATTACAGAATCCTAGTGGGTACAACAAGCAGGAGTTTGCATGGATTATAAATTATCTTGACATTGCATATAAGACCGATTTCTTCCCATCGTATTCATATCAGACATTGCAGGAGTTTTCTGAATACGTTGAATTGTACGAACATAATATCATTCCTCACGAATTCGAAGATAAACAGACAGTGATTCAACAACTAAACAATCTCAAAGCATTTTTGGCTGATTTTCACAAGATTACCAAAACCCACCTGGTTAATGAAATGAGGAATGACTACAACTTAGTTTACACATTGTTAAGAAACTTACTAAGGATTCTTCCCGATGAAGTAATGCTCATCAAACATCAAAGGAAGAAAGTCATGAAACACATATTAATGCTATTATACGAAGCATTAACAAGATTGTTGGAGAGCATCATTCCCAATTGTTATCATCTTTTTTTCCAAGGGTTCAAAGAAGGGATCAAGCTATGGAATACTCCAGATTATGTCACCATTCCAATTGAAAATATTCCTGAAGATTTGGAGCGAGTGGAACAGTATTCGATTCGAATATCTTCATTTTTCCAAAAGCGATTCAATTTTCTATCGACATTTTTCGGTGATCAACAGTTTACTGATCAACCTGTGACTAGCGAGATGATTTCAGCGTGTATTGCAGAAGTTATGATTGAAAGGTTCACTGATACAGCCATAGGTTACGTCAACTTAGTTCATTTCCCATTGGTTTCCAAATTCCTGAAAGAAGATGAAAATATCGCCCACAACTTAGCCAATATCGAAAAGTTTGAAATCTACCAATACAATCAGCATTTGTACAAATATATCAAAACCGATCTAACCAGTCGGCAGCAACTTGTCGAGCATGATTATATCCTGAACTCCGATCCCATCCTTAATTCCCATTTAATTAATACTACCGCCACATCAAAGGATACCAAGAAAAAACCGGCTCAGAATGAATTCGAAGAATGGGCCACCAAAGTAAACTATTACGCAAAGCTTGAGCCTGAACTAGCCCATCAGGCGACTGATTGGATAAGCCGTGATTACAGTAGATGCCTCCTGAAGGGACAATTCTGGATTCCCGATGACGACGGAAAATTGAATTACAAAACTAGTCTTAATTATAATGACCAAGACGTGATTATTTCCGTACGAAATCCGATGCAGATACTCACTAAAACAGAAAAATTGACTAAAAATGAATTGGCAAATATCCTTAATCAATTCTACAAGCGAAGAGTATGGGTCTTTCACCCTCTGAATCAACAACAACCATAGTGGTCCCCCCACTGAATCCCACGGCAATCATCAGGCTCCCCCACTGTATTCTCGGCAAAAATGCTCCCCCACTGAGTCCACTACAATCATAATGCTCCCCCACTACAGCCATAATACTCCCCCCACCATGGTCTATATAGGCTTTACGCAATATATATGAGAACAGACGCTAATTACTCGCTTCTTTTTTCTTGTAGTTTCCATTCCTTGGCTTGTATTGACATATCTGTCAAACATAGACAGCGGACGAACGGCTAGTGCGAAACTTGCCGTAACATCTATGGCACACTACCAAGGTTTGGACCAGGCTAAAAAATTGGCATTTATCTGCGATAATAAGAGGTTGTACCTACATTGTTCTGAAGCTCTGTCATGCCCTATTAGACAATATCATATATCCGTAAAAGCTTCTGGTCACAGAATCCTTTACATTATGCTGTTGGGATAGTCCTTATTTCCGTCTTTTTTGTATTCCTGTATTTTTTCGGCAACTCCTCCTAAATCGTTTATACCTTTTTTAGTAAGTCCTCACTAAAGCCGTAGATTAGCAGCCGAGATTATTATTTTTTTCCTTAATCCTACATTCTTCTTCCATCTTTTTTGATCTTCTTTTTCCAACTCCTTTTGAGGAAAGAAGATTTCCAAAAAAAAAACGAAAAAAATAATTAATTAAACTTTTTTGTTGGAATCCTCCTTACAGAAAGAGGCTCAGGCTCAAAAATAAGGTTCGGACTTTTTCTTATTTTTTCGACACAGGATCAAAAACGACACAAGCTATATATTAGCGTGGTTGCAGCTGAAACGAGATCTTCTTAAGATATTCAATCTATTTTTTTTTTTTTAGATCTAGTAAAAGAATCCTCCTTGCTTAGCCCCTGTTTGTGTGAGTGACGAGAGTCGGGTACAAAACATCTCAATCGTTTGTTGAGTCATCATATCCCCCCCCTCTATCCTTAAGAACTTGAGATATAAATATGGGGCCTGATTTCCGTCGAAATAGTAGTTTTCAGTCGTCAACCTCCTCTTCATCAGGTACCATAATCCTCGGTAGCTCCCATGAGGTGATGCCGCTTCCTTCCGTAGATGATAAGAAAGAAAAGGGTCCAAAAAGAAGGAAGCATAAGAATTCGAAAATTGGATGTCCGAACTGTAAGAAGAGACGAGTCAAATGTTCAGAAGATTTACCATCATGCTTGAACTGTATCAAACATAAGGTTAAATGTGGTTACCTTGATTACACTCCTGAGCAAATTGATGAATTGATTAAGGCTAAAGAGTTGGATGAACAGGAAAGCAAATCAACCAAACCCAATCCTGAACCATCTTCTTCCTCCTTGGCTCCAACTTCTAGACCTTCCCATGCCAAATCCGTAACCTCCGTGCAATCCCGTTCTTCGAACTCTTCTGGTGGAACTGAGTATCAACTGTTTAATCAACCATTGCCCCCTCAACAACCTCCTCCAACTATGCTAAATGACTTTAGCCATTTAAATCCTCAACTTTCTCATCTTAACTTTAATGATGATTACGTGTTTCAAAACTCCATTACCCAGGATTTCCACTCGTTATTAACCAATCATGAAAGTCAGATTATTTACCCGGTTTATTCCATCAATAACGAATGGACCAATAATATGAACTCCGCATTACCCAATAACTTTTACAGTAATCAATGGAATAATGAAACCACGGATTCTCTGGCTTACCCGTTTAACCTGGAATCAAACCCTCAACTCCCAGTTCAATATGGCTATGATAATTACGTTGATTCAAATGCAAACTTAGTGGAGCCTTCCTTTCCATTTAAAGCCGAAAATGTCCAGAATCAAATCAATTCCGAATATCTCCCATTGGCTGATAAGTTCAATCTGATTCAAGTCGACTTGTCTAATGCCTTGCCGGGTGCTATAAAAGCAAGTTTCAACTTCTCCCCATTACCTAGACCCGATGTCAATTACGGTATAGAATTACTCAAATATTTGGCTGGACTTGGACCTAAAATTGCCGTTGGGAAAGCTAGCTTACCGGAAATTAGGGACCTTTATACTTTATGGTTGAATTCCTTCATTTATAAATCTTTCACCGCTGATACCATGTTCAGCTGTTTGATTAACTTGACAACAAACTACCTCATCTCCAACGTTCTTAATGTACCCGATGAATCATTTGCTAGTCTGCACAATAAAACTAGAACGAAGAACATTTTGATCGTTCATTCCATTAAACATTATGCCGTGGTAATCCAGCATATACGATCCATGTTGCATAACAATGAAGAACCCGACTTGTGTGCTCAGGTAAGTTATATTTTATCATTGATGTCAATTTATGATCCCGAAGCAACTCTCCATTCCACCAACTGTTTTAGAGATGGATTATTTGGGATTTTATCCCATACTCTTAATTTATCATTAAAAAACCATACCACCCCACCCACCCTTATACCTGTCCATTTGCATTTGATGACAAATATCAGTCGATCGATTTATTTACCCAGTTATAGCCCCGAGTTTTTGAAAGAATTCAATACCATGTTAATCTCCTATGGTAATCTTATCAAAATGATCAAACTCCAAATCGAAAACTCACAACAGGATCCAAAAGACAATCAAACTCTTACCTTTGTAGAGAATATGTTCAATGCTTTAACAAGTTTCATCAATGATACTATACAAAACTATATTCCTTCCATCATTAATAACCTTGGGGATATGGATATCCAACAACTGACTTTATTCACCATGGCCATCCGATGGGTTCGACTCCAGCCAGGAAGGCTCACGATCATCAAAGTAAATTCTGATCCGTTGGAGAAAATTCTTTACTTGTTCTATAAAGCGTTCAAGAAAGCCATTTTCGCGGTAACTCCTCAGATTAAGTTCTTCTTTTTGAGAGACTTTGATAGTCCTCTAATGTTGGATGTTTTTGGAAAGTATCATGATTATGACATTTATCACCATGAACTTGATGATCCCATCTCCCTTTGCGTCTCACAAGAGATTTATGATTCAATTAAGACCCAACTTAAAATTCTTTCCAGTTACTTGATTCGACTTCTTACATTTTTCGAGACCCGTTTGCGATTACTTTATAAAACGATCGTCTACGAAAAAGCAACTAAGGAATTATTTCCTATTGTTAATATCAAGGAATGGAGAAATTCCATCACCAACATTGAGGAAGTAAGAAATGATTTCAACCGTAAAATTGGAGTTGTTGAAAACCCGATAACCACATTTGGTGACACCTTAATTCAGTCCCGTCACTACCCTCGAGTACGCCAAACTAACGAAATTCTTGCGGGAGAGAAGATTCGTACCCGACACCGAGAAATCAGCTTGGAAGATGGGATTGACATCAGCAATTCGCCCTCGCCGCTGCCAGATCAGTTCGTTGATCTCCTTACTCTTGGTGAGCTGGGACTACTCGAAAAAGATGCTAAACCTATATATGAACCTTAATTATGTAATGCTTAACGAAGACAAAACCGTTCTGCTGATGTAGTTAGTGATGGTTGCGAAAAAATTGTGAATTTTGAAGAAAAATCCTCATTTTTGAAAAATGCGAGATATGTAAAGTTGCTTGAAAAAACTGAGACAATTTCTTGTGGAAAGTTTGACATTGCTTCCATATTGCTTGCACAACTATATGTAATTGGGGTATGAGTGATTCTATTCAACAGGATGATGATGAGTATAAATCATTAACCACCACATTGAGTGCATTTTACAATTACAGTAGATGGGAATATGAGGAATTGATCAAACCCCGTAAACTAAAATATGGATCTCTAAGTGCATCGGAGAAAGAGCACGTCCCGTGGTATAATCAACACATATCTGACATTGAAGAATGCATTCGGATGAACGAACAATTCACCAAGTCATTGGCAACAACCATCGCCAGTGATTGGGGCGTCACCACATCTCCAGATCAGTGGGAACCTGCCACCTCCACAGATTATGATAAAGTCAGGTCTACTTTACTCCAATTGACAAGAGAGTGGAGCAGTGACGGAGTGCTGGAAAGGCACAAAAACTATGATCTCATCATTGATGAACTTACAAGCTTGTATCCCAATGTCAAAGACCGTCAAAATGTCCGTATATTAGTGCCTGGGTGTGGGTTAGGTAGATTGGTGATTGAATTGGTAAAACAGGGATTTTGGGCTCAAGGTAATGAATTCAGCTACCACATGTTATTAGCATCCAATTTCATCTTAAATCATTGCAAAGTTGCTGACCAGTTCTGGGTTTTCCCCTTCCTACATAAATCTTCTCATCTTGTGAAAAGAATTAATCAGATAAGACCGGTTTCTGTGCCAGATTATAATCCTTTGAATATCCACGAACTACAAAAGGAGAGTCCAGAAATTCCGTACGATGAGCTAATGTCAATGACAGCGGGCTCATTTGTAGATTTATATGGGCCAGCTATGCCATCCGGAGAGAGTTCATATACTGATGACCCTGTGGCTAGTGAGTTCCGTCAACAAAACGAAGAATCAATGGATGTTCTTGTGACGTGCTTCTTCATAGATACAGCATCAAATATAATTGATTACTTAAAATGTATTCATTACAGTTTGAAAAAGGGTGCAATATGGATAAATTTCGGGCCCCTATTATGGCATTTCGAAGACTATGGGAATACCCATCATATAAGGAAACAATTGGTCAAGGATGGCCCGATTGAAATTGTGCCAAACATTCTCAAGGGTTTGGAGTTATCCCGGGACGATTTGATTGAACTAATAGAAAAGATTGGGTTCAAGTTCGAAAAGAGACAAAGTAATGTGGAAACAACATATAGTAGCGATATTCGTTCATTGGGAGAGTTCGTTTACAAATGTGAATATTGGGTGGCCAGAAAGATTTAATGTCAGGGTACGACTAACTACAAGAATAAACCAAGTGCTAGAAATGACAATAGATACTCAGTGACCTTAAATTCCCACCAGCTGGTTTTGGCTTTAACCATTACTTTAGTCCATCCACATGCTCACCGTAGGGGCTTACTTTATATAGAGATCATATTTAATATCCCACGCCTCTTTTGTTTTTAGTCTAATCGCTATCTCTGATACAGTCTTAGAGTTTACCAAGAAGAGGTGCATTTTGCATTTTCTTATCTTATCTCGTTTACATAAAACCCATACCCCCACCGCACAGATCATTTTTCTCCTTTAAATTAGTCCGAAGTCTACATTAATAAAGGCAATTAACCTTCTTTCCATCAGGACTAGACTAAACAGTATTCCCAGTGCCGTGGATACATTATTGTTGTGATAAGTAGACTTAGATAAAATATTGAAACCGAACTTTTGCATTTATAACTATTAGTTGATGAGTTTCCCTAATCCCGCCACCTCCGTCAAACTCGTGTTGTTAGGGGAAGCCGCAGTAGGTAAATCGTCTTTGGTGCTCAGATTTGTCTCCGATGACTTCCAAGAGAATAAAGAACCTACTATTGGTGCTGCTTTCTTAACTCAGAAGTGTACTATTGGTGATCGCACCATCAAGTATGAAATATGGGATACCGCGGGCCAAGAAAGATTTGCCAGTTTGGCTCCCATGTACTACAGAAATGCCCAGGCTGCTTTAGTGGTTTACGATATCACCAAGCCAGCCTCATTTATTAAGGCTAGACACTGGGTCAAAGAACTCCATGAACAAGCCAGCAAAGAAATAACGATTGCATTGGTGGGTAATAAGTATGATTTGGTAGAGAATGATAATGATAACGAGGATACTTTGAGAAAAGTCAGTGTTGAAGAAGGAAAGAATTTGGCTGAAGAAGAAGGATTACTATTTTTCGAAACGAGCGCAAAGACCTCGTATAATGTCAATGATGTGTTCATTGGTATTGGGGGTAAAATTCCCGATTCTACTCAAGATGCAAGCTTAAATGCTGGATTCCAGCCTACTAATGAAGGAGGAAGAATTGATTTAAGTTCCAACTCCAACTCTAACTCTGGTGCCTCAGATTGTGCTTGTTAGTTCCTACTCCAACTTTAACTCCGGCCTTTCAAATTTGTGCTAGTTAGTTCCAGAAGCTATAGCTGGTTGTCGTATTTCCTAATTTCATCCATGCGCCCTCTCCTTCTTTGTTTGTTCAATTGTACACTGTAGGATTGTTTTATAGTCAATAAATGTGTTCATGCAAATGGCTGATATTTAAGGTTTCTATAGGAAAAATCTCCTCTCAAGTAGTTATGAGAAAAACAAATATCATTGAATTCAATTCTCATCCAAATTTTTCACTCACTTTCACAAGTTACTTCGCACGTTCTACCCATCAAAAAATGACTACTATAAGGGTGGCTTATATCCCTGAACACTTCTCCACTCCTCTCTTCTTTGCCCAACAACAAGGCTACTATGAAGCTGCGGGAATCAAGATACAATTCATCCCAGTGATTGAAGGCTCCGGCCGGTTGATCAAATTACTCAATGACAATGAAATTGACATTGCTATAGGTCTAACCGAAGCATTTGTTGCAGATATTTCCAAAGGTAACGATTCTTACAATTTGGTGGGAACGTACGTCGAATCACCCTTATGTTGGGCCATTAGCACAGGGGTTGATAGAAAAGACATTACTAAGCCAGATGACTTACAAGGAAGGAAAATTGGGGTTAGTAGAATCGGATCAGGTTCATACGTGATGAGCTTTGTTCTTGGACTTCAAAACAAATTTTCAACCCCATTCTTCAAAGGATATCCCATCTTGTCTAACTTCAAGAACTTGAGAGATTCGGTGAATTTAAAAAATGAAGACAGCTCCCTTAATAGTGATGCCTTTATGTGGGAGTACTTCACCTCGAAAAAGTACTACGATAACAACGAGATCAAGAAAATCGGTGAAATATACACTCCATGGCCAAGTTGGGTTATTACTGTCCGTCGTGACTTCATTGACAAAAATAAAGAAGTGGTAAAGAATTTCATGGCTTCAGTCAATAAAGGAGTCGAGTATTTCCAAAAAAATCAAGCAGAAGCTGCAAACTACATCGCCACCAATCTTGATTATTCTCACGAAGATGCCTCTGAGTGGTTGAAGACAGTTAAGTTTAACCAACAGATCGGGGTGGCTCCAATAGACTGGGAAAGAGTAGTTGGAAACACCGCTTCGGTGTTGACGACCGCCGGAGTGTTGACGGACGACCAGGTTACAATTAACAAAAGGTTAGATAGTGGTGTGATAAAATTATTGTAATAGCGTATAGGCAAGATCTTTTCAGCAGCTGTATGCAGCATGTTCTGTTCAGCTATATTTATAGATGTTAGCTATGCCTTCAGACATTTGTATAGGACTTTAGTACTCTATTGCGGACAATTTTATATGCATTAAAATAGTTCTGTATTTCAGACAGTAGTAGGAACATGCCCTTCATATAGCTGCATAGGCGCATGTTCTAACCTTCATATAACTGTATAGGGGAATGTCTGTACTTCAGATAATTCCAAGTCACACACTACTCCCTAGATCCGTGATTTGACTTGCTCCAGAGTCAGTTCGGAGAAGCGGATTGAGTCTTTACCACACGTCATGTCTCGGGTATCTATAGTTTAACCGATCCATTTTCAAAGCTGGATTTTATTTCACACGAGCCTCTACATCTCACACGAGCCTCTACACCTCATATATGTAATGCTCCAACGATCAGCTCTTATCCTTTTGAAGCCGTCTCTTGGATAAGGAGTTTCCGGGCACTTTCTGGGGAGTCATGGTTTCGGTGTTTGGATCATCTCGGAGTTGTTTTTCGCATCGCCAATCTCCGGAAATTGCTGCAAGCCATGTTATCGCTGAGGAATCCAGAGTCAACTTTTCTCTCTAGCTCAGACTATAAATACCAGGGAATATTGATAATCCCTTGGCTCAGAAATCATACCATGACGTTAGCTCCAACTCCGACCAAAACCTACTCCTCGCTTGACGGGGTCAAAGTATTTGCACCAGTTAGATACACCGCTGACTATGCTCCTTCCACAACCACCCAAGCGGATATTTTGACGAAATCGGCGCTTTCGTTTGTGGTTTTATTACATCGTACCTTTAATGAAACCAGAAAAGCATTATTAGAAAACCGCCAGGCTGTTCAACAGCAGCTTGATGATGGTAAACCTCTTCAATTCTTGCAAGATGATTTGTCGGTAAAGATAAGACTGGATCCTGTTTGGGAAGGGAGTTTCCCTGGAATCGGCTTGGCAGACAGAAGAACCGAAATCACGGGTCCCCCAGAAAGGAAAATGATTGTTAACGCCCTAAACACTCCAGTAAAGACGTACATGAGTGATTTTGAAGATAGTACGTCGCCCACTTGGGAAAATGTCATGAATGGGCAGGTCAACTTATACGATGCTGTAAGAAAACAGCTTGATTTTGCTAGTAAAGATAACGGTAAAAACTATGCCGTTGATTACTCTTCAGGAAGACATGTTCCTGTTATTCTTGTGCGTCCAAGAGGATGGCATATGGTAGAGAAGCATATTGAGGTTGACGGACAGCCAATTAGTGCATCGATTGTTGATTTCGGGCTCTATTTCTACCATAACGCTGTTCAACTCATTCTGCAAGGATTTGGTCCCTACTTCTATTTACCTAAGTTGGAGCATCACTTGGAAGCAAAACTATGGAACGATATCTTCAACGTAGCCCAGGACACCTTACTGATTCCAAGAGGCACTATTAGGGCCACAGTCTTGATTGAAACTCTCCCAGCAGCTTACCAGATGGAAGAGATTATCTACCAATTGAGAAGCCATTCTGCTGGCTTGAATTGTGGCCGGTGGGACTATATTTTTTCGACGATAAAACGGTTGCGAAATGATCGCAGCAAGATTCTTCCTGATCGAGGTCTTGTGACAATGACACTGCCGTTCATGAAGGCATATTGCGAGCGGTTGATTAACGTTTGTCATAGACGGGGGGTCCATGCCATGGGTGGAATGGCGGCGCAAATCCCCATCAAAAATGACCTGGCTGCAAATAAGGTGGCCATGGATAAGGTTCACAATGATAAGCTCCGTGAAGTCACCATGCACTATGATGGAACCTGGGTGGCCCATCCTGCGCTTGCACCAATTGCCAATGGAGTTTTTGACCTCCACATGCCGACGCCGAATCAGATCCACATTGTTCCTCCAGAAAATGTAAGTGCAGCTGATTTGTCAGATACCTCCATAGCCCAGGGCTCCATTACCACTGGGGGAATAAGGGAGAACCTATACATTGCGTTGAACTATATCGAAGCGTGGATCCGCGGGGTTGGGTGTGTTCCTATCAACAACCTCATGGAAGATGCCGCCACAGCGGAAGTTTCTCGTCTACAGCTCCATTCGTGGGTGAAGCACGGCGTGATTTTAGCTGATACTCGCGAAAAACTTACCCCATCTTTAGTATCTGCGATGTTGGCAGAAGAAACAGACAAATTATTGGCCCAGCACAAGTCGGTGCCTAACAAGTTCACCGTTGCTGCTGATTATCTTCTCCCGGAAATCAGAGGAGAATCATTATGTGAATTCCTCACCACTCTCGTATACGACGAAATCGTCACCCTTTCGGACCCGATTGACATCTCACTTCTTAAGTAAATTGTCTGGTCTACGTCGCAACCCTTAAATAGAAATTGTCTGCTCTACATTACTACCCTTAAGTGGGTAAATAAATTGTCTGCTCCTGTCCAAAAGCGGCGTAAATGCCTGTGAGTCCTGTAAATGGCTGATTGTCTATTCTGTAAATATCCGCGAGTCCTATAAACGTCTTATTGTCTGTACTATAAATGTCTGCGGGTCCTGTAGATGTATGTGCTGTAAACATCCACCAGTCCTGAATGTCTGATTGTCTGCGAATGTCTGACCGCCGTTTAAAACGGAAAAGCGTGTTTTCTTCCGGTGCTTCCATTACCACTTCCTTCCTTCCAGAAACTTGGCCTGGGCCTCCCTTGACTCACGCCACTCGGAAGTGGTGGCCGTTTTTTTTTCTGGTGATTCATCGCTCTTTTTTTTTTTTTTGCAATTTCGGTGTCCTTGCCGCACACACCGCTTGCTATTTGATGGATCCGCTTAAGGTTTTGCATCAAACCTTCTTTTCTTTTCCCTTTTCAAGTACCGATTATTCCAATATATATATATATTGATCTCCAAAGTTCTTGATCTTGATTTGACATACAAAGTAAACTTCTTTCTATCCTTGCTCCACTCCTACGTTGATTGAGTCGCAATTTTTGAGGATATCCCTGCTGCGAAGTTTTCTAACCAGTTTCATCATTACCCACACAGCTACATTCACGTTAGAAGGCTTCCATAAAATAAGAAGGAGCATCATGACTACGGCTTCGTTGGTGCCGTCGTTCTTGAAGCTAACGCCTTTGGAGAGAAAGAAAAAATTCCTCTACATCAACGCCGAAAGTGACCAACGGTTAGAAGATGCCATCTCCATCCCCCACGCCGATTGGTCCATTGATGTGGCGGTAGAAAAGAGCAATTTGGGGAAAAACAGATATAGTAACGTGTTTCCTTGGGACCACAATCGAGTAAGACTCCCTGTTAGTGAGAAAGTTGCCCCTGGCGATGAACACAAGTTCAACTACGTTAACGCGTCCTACATCACCATTAATGACCAAGTCAAATATATCGCATCCCAGGGCCCACTCTCCTCCACTACCCATCATTTCTGGGCCATGGCATGGAACGAGTCGGAATCTCAAGACAATGATACTATAATAATCGCCATGATTACCCCCTTGAAGGAATCCGGTATGGTTAAATGTTCTCAGTACTGGCCAGACAAAACAAGTGGTGATGAACTGGTAGATTTCTCCCAGAAATTGGACCAGGATCATATATCAATCGATGGTGGCAAGCTTGCTATCCGTTATTTGAATGAAACATACGTAGATGATGGAGACTATCTCTTGACGGAATTGGATTTGATCTCCTCCAACAAGACAAAGAAAGTGTACCACTATTATTACTACAAATGGGCCGATTGTCGTACCCCAGAGTCAATCCGTCCTCTTCTTACGATGTCCAATAATATCAATTTTGTCATCAAGGAAGTAACCAACCAGGGGCGTGGTGCTCCTGTCCCTATTGTTCATTGTTCCGCTGGAGTCGGAAGAACAGGGACATTTATTGCCATTGATCAGTTATTTGGCGCCAACAGTACCATAAAATCCTCTCAAAGGTCCTCAGACCCCATCTTCGATTTTGTTCTTAGTCTCAGGAACAATAGGATGATGATGGTGCAAACAATTCACCAATATAATTTCCTTTATGATTCTGCTCTCAAATTATATCATGAACGCTTAAGAAAGTGAGCTAGATGCTTCTAACCTAACAAGTCTTTGATATATTCTATACAGTAACCTCTAATATACACTACGAATATTCTTCATTTGGAGAGAAAAACTAAATCAAGTGCATTTTTGGGAAAGTTGCAAAAATGAGAAATATTGAGAAATTAGGCATAATCGATAGGTCTCTTCTTTGAAAATTCAAATGCAAACGTCTAGTGGGATAAGAATGGAACATCAATTTACACCTTTTGAACATAAAATTTCAGATACTTTCAAAGATCAACAACCTTCTTCTCCACCATCTTCTTCTTCTTCTGATTTTTGGTATCCTATTTCTACCTATTACGAATTACTCCTTCTCCATAACCAATTAGTATTCCAATCTGGCTTAGTTAATGGCTCCCAAAAATTCTCCATAACACTATCCTTACAAACAGAAGATTTGCTTTGGGTGTTGAAAAAGAATAAAGTGAAACATTTACTTAATCCAGTGAGCGCTTTTGAATCAACTACCCTATTCACCTGCGACACCAACTTGTTACTCTGCAATAAACAACTTACCAATAGCTGGGAAGTACAATTAAATTGCGATCTCGCTACCATACAAGAGATTCTTCTTTTCTTAGCTGAAAAATTACCCCTCCTTATCATTATCGACTCCACCAATTACGTGAAATTGAGAAATCATCTCGCGGCCAAACAAACACTAGTTATAAGGACGTTGGTGTTTTCTATGAATGGCATGTCTAAATCTACTCTCAAAGTTCCCAAAATCGCCTTGGATGAGGTATTTTATGGGCTCTTACAACTACGAATTATGACATCTTCCCGAATCGCCTTGACCCCCTCACCTGCATGGGACCTTCCTCTTTTGTCGACTTCGGATATCAGAAGCTTCGTCACTCTTCAACAACATCAGGATGATGATAATGCCGTGCCAATTCCGCTTCCTAAGTCCATCTACACAGTGAAAAACTTAGAATTTCTTAAACACGAAGTCAGTTATCTTATTGGTGTGAACGGTCAAAGAATTACTCAAATCCGCAGCCTTACCAATTGTGGCATCAAAATTGACACGGTTAAGAAGTCCACTCTTTCCCTCCTCAATATGGTGAAAGCTCGAAATATGGCTCAAAAGATAGAACTTATCGGCACCAAAGCCCAGATACTGCACGCAACCTCAATCATCAAAGGTCACTTAGAAGAGTACAGGAATACCTCTGGTAAGTTCTCATAGTCCGTCTCTTTTGGCAGCCAGATTCCGGGTAACTACCCTCATCTTTGGTAAATGTCAGTACGGATCAAAATAGTGTTGCAACTTCTTACTTGAAACGGTGTGCGATATTGTACGACATACGACAATGTCTGTAAATATTTTGCAATACATGATGGGATCGTTGCAAAAGGGCCCACATAGGAGCTCCAGATATATAAGAAATTGTCTTCGACGCAAGCAATAAAGCAAAAGGTTTAGAATCGAACGTTAGGGTTTTTCAACAAAACACAAGTTCCTGGAATTGTGTACATGAATGATCTACAAGTTCGTTTTTCTTCGCTCTCTACTTACGCTCTCTACATATTGATTACATAAGATGCTCTCAACTTTCCTTGAAAATACTATTTTGTGGATGCATCAATTTTTTTTTTTTTTCAAATTTTTCAAATTTTTCAGTAAGAAGAAGAGGAAAAAAAATTTTGTGAAAAATTTTCCTAACTAAAAAAGAAAGATTTTAATCCTTTTTCTTCTTCTTCACTACTTTCTTTCTTTAAGAATTTAAACTTGCAAAATGGCTGAAGGTGTTTTCCCAGGTGCTATCGGTATCGATTTAGGTACTACTTACTCATGTGTCGCTACTTACGACTCTGCTGTTGAAATCATTGCTAACGAACAAGGTAACCGTGTTACTCCATCCTTCGTTGCTTTCACTGCTGAAGAAAGATTAATTGGTGATGCTGCTAAGAATCAAGCTGCTCTTAACCCAAAGAACACTGTTTTCGATGCTAAGCGTTTGATTGGTCGTGGTTTCGATGATGAATCTGTTCAAAAAGATATCAAGACATGGCCATTCAAAGTCATCGACTCCAATGGTAACCCTCAAATTGAAGTTGAATACTTAGAAGAAACCAAAACCTTCTCTCCTCAAGAAATCTCCTCTATGGTTTTAACCAAAATGAAGGAAATTGCTGAAGCCAAAATTGGTAAGAAAGTCGAAAAAGCTGTCATTACCGTTCCAGCTTATTTCAACGATGCCCAACGTCAAGCTACCAAAGATGCTGGTGCCATCGCTGGTTTAAATGTTTTACGTATCATTAACGAACCAACCGCTGCTGCTATTGCTTACGGTTTAGGTGCCGGTAAATCTGAAAAGGAAAGACATGTCTTGATTTTCGATTTAGGTGGTGGTACTTTCGATGTCTCTTTATTGAACATTACCGGTGGTGTTTTCACCGTTAAAGCTACCGCTGGTGACACTCACTTGGGTGGTCAAGATTTCGATACCAACTTGTTAGATTTCTTCCAAGCTGACTTCAAAAAGAAGACTGGTTTAGACATCTCTGGTGATGCTAGAGCTTTAAGAAGATTAAGAACTGCTTGTGAACGTGCTAAGAGAACCTTATCTTCTGTTACCCAAACCACTGTTGAAGTTGACTCCTTATTCGATGGTGAAGATTTCTCCGCTAACTTGACCAGAGCTAGATTCGAAGACATTAATTCTACTTTATTCAAATCTACTTTGGAACCAGTTGAGCAAGTCTTGAAAGATGCTAAACTTTCTAAGACCCAAGTTGACGAAGTTGTCTTAGTTGGTGGTTCTACCAGAATTCCAAAAGTCCAAAAATTATTATCTGACTTCTTCGAAGGTAAACAATTGGAAAAATCTATTAACCCAGATGAAGCCGTTGCTTACGGTGCTGCCGTCCAAGGTGCCATCTTAACCGGTCAATCTACTTCCGAAGACACCAAAGATTTATTATTATTGGATGTTATTCCATTATCTTTGGGTGTTGCTATGCAAGGTAACGTTTTCGCTCCAGTTGTTCCAAGAAACACCACTGTCCCAACCATTAAGAGAAGAACTTTCACCACTGTTGCTGACCACCAAACCACCGTTCAATTCCCAGTTTACCAAGGTGAACGTGTTAACTGTTCTGAAAACACCTTATTGGGTGAATTCGACTTGAAGAACATCCCACCAATGCAAGCTGGTGAACCAGTCTTGGAATCTATCTTCGAAGTTGATGCTAATGGTATCTTAAAGGTTACTGCTGTTGAAAAATCCACCGGTAGATCTGCTAACATTACCATCTCCAACTCTATTGGTAGATTATCTTCTGATGAAATTGAAAAGATGATCTCTGATGCTGAAAAATTCAAATCCTCCGATGATGCTTTCGCCAAGAGACATGAACAAAAACAAAAATTAGAAGCTTACGTTTCTTCTGTTGAATCTACTATTACTGACCCAGTCTTATCTGCCAAATTGAAGAGATCTGCTAAAGACAAGATTGAAACTGCTTTATCTGATGCTTTACAAGCTTTGGAATTAGAAGACTCTTCTGCTGATGACTACAGAAAGGCTGAATTAGCTTTGAAGCGTGCCGTCACCAAGGGTATGTCTACTCGTTAAGTCGCCTGAATATTTATAATAGTTGCTGTATAAATTTTCTCTCATTTGTTTATTATTCTTATGATTTAAGAATTCAATAAATATCATTATGTTCAACTGGTCATTAAAATAAATTGCAATAATAAATTCTTAATGTATTAAAACAAATTGTAGTACATGATGTAGTATTAATGTATTAATCAAGTATGTAATTTCCTAGTTTATCCTTTTTAAGTTCTTTGCTTCCGTTAGATAATGCTTCAATGATCTTTTCATTTTCTTCCCTAAGAGCTTCGTCATCGCCGTCGTCGTCGTCTTCTTCGTCTTCGTCATATTCATCGGACTCGTCGTCGTCCTCCTCATACTCTTCGGACCCTTCTTCGCCCTCGTCATGATCTTCATTGAGGTTGACTGCTCTCATGCCTTCCACTGCAGCCTCTAAGTCTTGATCTTCTTTGTTCTTCTTGCTAATATAACCTGAAGCTTTGACTTGAGCATCTAAGTCATTCTCTCTGACTATATCTCTCTTGAAGTCTGGGTATGCGTATCTGTAACCTTCACCGTATCCATCAGTATCTAACATGGAAGGATCATTGCTTGGGGTGTATCTGAACTTCTTTTCAAAAAAGCTTCTTATACCTTGTACATCACGGTCAAAATAGGCTTTAGCATCAACATGGTCGATGGAAACACACTGGGGGAAATCAATAACTACAAAGTCATACTCATGGTTTTTAGCCTCTTCTTTATCTCTTATAATGATATTAAATTCGTTGAAATCACAGTGAATTAACCCACTTTTGCCCAACTTGACAATAAAATTCATCAAATCCGAATACAATCTCTTGTGGTTTTCATGTTTTCTCAAATGCTTCATTGGGATACCCCTAATCCACTCCATCATAACACAGTGTCTGGAATAGTCATATGGAATTGGAACATTAAATTTGTTCTCGTATAAAATCAACATGAATTCATATTCCTTATTGGCTGCTAAACGAGACAAGTACATCCAATTAGATGTATGCTTATTTTTGAGATAATCACGATTATTCTTCACAGTTCTGAACGAAGTTCTCCCTAATCTATGAATCTTCAATACTTTTTGAATCCCTTCTGGGTCACTGACCGAATATATATCCGACTCTTTACCAACCCCAATTGTAGACCCTACTGAATATAAAGTATTTCTATTCAACATTGATTTTAGCGCCAAATAATCAAACCCATTGTAGGTTAATCGGAACCCGTCATATGTTGCATTTCTTAATCTGGAGACCAACTTCAACTTGGCTAAGTCTCCAATTGCTTTATTGGTACCTGAAGGAGACTTTAATCCACCAATGGTGTGAATCATGGGAGTGGGCACCAACTCATGATTTTTCGACCCGATTTCAACAGCCTGGAGGACTCTAAAATCATCGGAGGTCAAATACCTCATATGGGAAGTATCAAGCTTCATTCCTTGTTCTTCTAATTGTCTCTTAGCCCTGTCTTGAGATGAGCTGTAATAAAAAAAAAAAAGAGAAGTTAACTGCGATGCGAAATGGCTGAGAAAAAATCATGTTGGCTGCTTCAAAACCATATCAAAACCCGGAACCTTCTTATGGCATTTGGGCGCAGAAGAGCATTTCGGCGTTTCAAACGGCCATCTGGCATACAGAAACCTCGTAAGAGTGCCTTCATGAAAAAAAAGCCCCCCTTAAGAAATCCAGTCAATGATAGCAGTGCTGAGAGATTGAATAGGCTTGGGGGCTCATTCCATGAGATGCTGACTTCAAGCGTTTATTCCTGGCAAACTCTTCCACCGCTAGTGAATTACAATTCCAGTAATCAAGAACCTAGCAAATTGAGGTCATTGAAGTCACTTTGTGCTTTGGAACTCGCTAAGAATGTGAAAAGTTTAGATTTCAGATACTTTGATCTCGCTCCGTGGGTGTGCTGGAAGTTGGTCTGGACCCATATTCTTCGACTTCACAACGACTCCTTTGATGTTGCAAGAATTTTTGTGTTGAAATTTCAAAGCCAGCAATGGTTTCGGTGTCATCTTCAATACACTGGTGTCAGTAATTTGGCACAATTACGTTATGCTGCGATTGAGTCATCTTCCATTCCGGGCCAGAGAAATCACAGGTTCGAGAATATGTTTCGAAATATCAATTTTGCTCACTTTAGCACCTATGTCAGTGGTTTGACCCCTCATCCATGGGTGTTGATAGATATCTCCAGAATCACTAAAGTTCTCTCCAGTGATGATTACTATAATTTGTTTAATATCAAAAATCTCATTGCTTTGGACTTATCTAACAGCACCTTTGTTGATGACCGATTTCTATATAATCTTGCTGTTTCAATCACCCAAGAATCAAAACTAAAACAGCTTACAATCCTCAGCATCATGAACTGTCCTAATGTTACTAGAAAGGGACTCCAGCATTTACTCGAAGTAACTAATAACCAATTTTGCTGTTCCTTGTCTTACGTAGAGTCAAACGTACTGCTTTCATCCTCTGACTATGTCCACAACCTCATCAAGAAAGAAACTGAAAAATCTATTCCAGGAACCAAGTGGAGTATACTCAATAATGAAAATCCCACCAACAAAATTCTCTCCAAACTTTCATTGGGTCTCAAGCTTCATTCGTTGTACAGTAACTTTCACAATAAGATTGTTGCAAGTTCTCCCTCACAGATCGTCAACCTTCTAACCCTGGAAATCACCATCAATCCAAACTTTTTGAAACAATCCAAGGACTCAATGGTGCTAGACATCATGTTCCATGACCAAGAGTTTCTCCCATCAGATTACACAACCGAAGCTGGTCTTCTCAAATTGGAAAACTCGTGGAAGACCCGTCAAAGGGCTAGATACCGTGAACCAAGCATCATGCAACACTGTTACATGGCCAATCATTCATTGAAGGAACCATTTCCTCATGAACAGTCCGTAGATCCTGGTACTGTAGTTGAAATCACTACACCTTTCTACAAACTTGAAACCAAACGTTCAGCACCAGAACAGCCCAAGGCAAGAAAGAAACCTCGTCAAATCGCTACTAATGCCAAATCTTTCTTTGAAATGTAAAGTTCCTTATTTATAAATAGATCTACATTCCTATTTTGACATGTAAACGTATATACTACAAATGCGGATAGTAATAATGCTATTGTACAAAAAGCACAACGAGAAAAAATAAAGCAATTAGTCAATCTGTGACGATGCTGAATGGAAACTTGATGCTGAGTCATTATGAGTAAGACCTCCTCTGAGAACACTTAATAGGTCTCTTGCAGAAGTTCCTTTAGTCTGGCCAAGGAAACTTGGCTGTTCATTTGTTGTCGGGCCCTCCAAGTCATCCAATGTTAAGGGCTTGATGGTGGCCGATGGTGGCTTTCTTCCGAGAATATCTAAAAGACTAGGCTCATTGTTAGATCGAGAAGCATGTTGCTGAGGTTGGAAGGATGTAAATGGGTCAAATGAATTGGTGATATTTGGAGACTTTTTTGATTCTGCTGCTCCATATATTCCTGAATAATCAGGTTTTTGAATCGTGTCAGGAATATTTGGTTTACCTCCGTTTAAAAGCAGGAGCAAACTCTTATCGGAAGTGTGGCCATTTGTATCAGAAGCATCATGTGCTCTAATTTCTTTAGCTACCCCATTTTGTACATCCGGTTCTCTGTGACCGAGAAGATCTGAAATCGACTGCCCAGGTCTGAGAATTTTAACTTTCTTTTCGGTTGGAGGGTTGGAGTTTTGTTTAGGTATTCTGGCATGGATTACTGGCTCCTGAACGGGAGTAGGTTCGGGTTCGCCTTCATCATCGCTGGCAATGTCAAACTGGTGATGAGCAAAGTGGGGTGGGTGAGACTGATCGTCATAAGCTTCGAAATCTTCGAAGTCCTCAAAATCTTCAAAATCTTCTTCTTCTTCTTCTTCTTCTTCTTCTTCTTCTTCTTCTTCTTCTTCTTCTTCTTCTTCTTCTTCTTCTTCTTCTTGTTCTTCTTCTTCTTCATTCTCATCATCTGCCTGGTCTTGTGTTACTACAGGTTGTTCCTGAGCAACAATTTCCTCGATTTGCTTGTGGTCGAAATTGTTCTTGTGAAGCAAATTCAATAATTCGTTTGCAGAGGCATGTTTATGTTGTAGTTTTTCTCTCTTATCAGAGGCTTCGTGGCTGTGCAACCCAGATAAAGGATCTCTAGTGGGATTGTATGCTTTAGCAGATCCTTTATCCTCCGGGCTTCTTCCTAATAATGATAATAACTCATTGGCTGGCTTTGATGGCTTATTTTCTTCCTTCTTGGGTCCTTTTCCTAACAATGATAACAACTCAGTAGCTGGTCTCCCATGCTTAATTTCCCTAGTGGGTTGATCGTGTGAAGTACCATTTGCTGGGTTATTGAGCAATTCCAGAAGATCAGTTGGAGACTTGCTGTCAGCCGCAGGTCTCTTTAAAATTTTCATTTTCTTACCCTGGCCACCAAAGTCGTTGCTAGAGGCTTGAATTGATTTTTCGAGTTCATTGGAAGGTTCGTGTGATCTGTTAAATATTAAATTATATTCACTGGCAGATTGCGGTACTTCGGGTTCTTGGGTTTTTCTCAATTCGGCATTCTTAGCTGAAGTATCCTTTCTAATTAAGTTGAGTAAAGTATCAGCTTTTGATCTGTTGCTTTCGGCATATTGAACTTCTGAAGGTGATTTGGTCTGTTCTCTAGAACTGGCTGTTTTCCTATTCAAGATTGACAATAATTCTTTGGAACCAGAGTCGGCTTTTTTGGCTACAGTCGGGATAGGAAGGTTTTGACGAACTGGTGATGGTTGTTGAGGGGCACTGTTTGATGGAGATTGGTCCGGCACCGGGGTTGGGAACTGTGGAGGTGGAATCATGGCTGGTCCGGGTGGGAAAAAGAACGGCTGATTTGGAACAAGATACGAGGGAGGCATCATCATTTGAGAATTGAAGAGAGGAATTTGATTTTCAACATGTTGAGGGAAATTCATATTGATAAATTGACCATTTGGCATAACGTCCGAAGGAGGTCCATTATGTTTAACACCTTGCAAAATATCTAATAGCTCTCTTCCAGCATCAAGATTCTTTTCATATTTTGGACCAGTGATACCCAATAAATTTTTAAGTTTAATTTCTGCTTGAAGCATTAATTCTTCTTCATTCAAAATACCCTTTCTCTTATTTATCCACGAAGTGAGAGGTTTATAAATTGCTGCTACAATGAAATATCTCAGGGGGTTGGCTTTAATCGCCTTTTGAAGTGCTTTAACATCATGCCATTCTATTTTAGAAATTTCAAATTTGGATTTTGGTTGGAAATCATAATCTTCAGGAACATCTCTTGCCAAATAGATCTTGTAATTTTTACCCTTAATGGTTCTCTCAATAACGTCATTTTCATTGAGATAGTCACCACAGTCGAACCCAGTCTCTTCTTCGACTTCTCTTCTGGCACATTCAATATCACTCTCGTCCTTAGAAATCTTTCCACGGGGGAATGACCATGTATTTGATTCTATTCCTTTAACCAAAATTACTTTGTTTAAATCTTTGTTGAATAATGCGACTCCTCTGACAGGAATTGTTGATTTGTATTTACCGAATCGTGAAACAGCCTCACCAGGGTTGCCCCATTTCCATATTAACGGACATTTTTCAAGAAAAACTTCTGCAAATGATTTCATTTTCATTGACGGTAATCTTGGATTCAATTGACGAATAAAATCGGTATAAAACCATTGGGCTTCTTCAACTTGAAAGAACACTCTTTCAATTGAGGACAAATCTTCATCGGGACAATTCACCACGAATCTAACGAGTAGGTCTTCTAAAACAAAGTCTAATGACTGACTGGCCAATCCATCTCTTAGTTGAATCGACATTCTCTCTGCTATATTTATGGCTTCCTTTGCTGTTTTCGATGTAACATGCAGTTCGATGTCACGGTTGTTCAGTGATCAAGTTTTTGTCTCCTCTACACCCGTACCTCGACACAATAGTGGTACATCCATACACCAGATATTATAAACGTTTAACTAGTTTTTTCACCATCAACTTGGTAGATTCTTAGTCTACAGATCATGAATCGAGCTATAATAAGAAATTTCAGTGTGAATTCCCACATCTTCAAGGCTCCAAGGTTCACTCAGACATTGGTAGAAGCCAGTAAGCCTCCGTTGGAAAAGCCACAAGTCATCTCCAGGCCCTTTGGTTTAGATACATACCAGTTGATAAACCAAAGGAGGGGCGGTTTAGCCAATTTTAATATTTTCAGTGCAGATGCTAAGGAAAAGAGACAGAAACAATTAGATCACGACATCAAACACTCTCCATTTTATGACTCCAAGTCATTTAATAATACTAAAGGAAAAATCTTTACTCCTCCTGTTTCCTACTTCAAAGGTGAAAAATCCAAATTCTTTCCCGACTTCATTGGTAACACCTTGGTTGCTACGAATCAAAGATTCTCGGATCGCTTAAAGGATCATGTGAACGTGGTAAGAATATACTCTACCCTTTCAGGAGAAAGATGCGCAGATACTTACTTCAAGACTAATGGAAAAAACTACTTGACCACCGACTACGATGAGTTCACCACTAAGTTCCCAAACACCCATATCATCGATATAAATATCCCACAAAATTGGTTAAAAGGATTCTTTGTCAATTTATCCAAAGGAAACATCAAAAAACAAATACCTCTTGCCCGACAAGATTGTTACTTCCTTATCCCTGATCACGTTTTCACCTACAATATCAAGCAAGAGCTCTATTGTGATAATTCGTGTGCTGGGTTCATTTATCTTGTAGACCAAGAAGGAAGAATTAGATGGGCCACAAGTGGCAACGCTAACGAAAAAGAACTCACCTTGATGTGGAAGTGCTTGAGCGGGCTAGAAGGTGAATTCGTTCTGGAACAATCAACATAACTGTAAATAATATAGAATGCATAAGTATGAATTGTACATATAAAACATCAAATTAGCATATTTTATATTTTATTAAATTTTTTGCAATTTTTAATTTTTAAATGCAAAAGTAAGAAAAAGTGCTCAGAATATTAAAGTTAATTCCAACTAAGACCAATTTCGGTAAAAATTCAATAACCTTCATGAGTGCACTTTAGAGAGGAATGTCGAGCGGTTTTTGAGGTTCTAGTTTTGGCAGTTTAAGAGCATATAAAGGTGCACAAATTGACTTTAGTACTCCTAGGACCCTATTTTTGAGTGTCTAAGATATATAGAAGTTTACGAATCGGACAGATTTAGTACTGTCTTGGCCAGCTACGAAAATGTTACGAACAGGAAAATCAGATGCGGAAGATTTGTTCTATTCTCTTTAGCAACCCTCTAGTTTTTTCTGGAATATCTACCAATAATTACGGTGTCTGTCAAAACCTCATTCAAGCATTCTTGTTTAGCTGCAAAATGTGCAAGAGTTACCCGGCTTGTCATCCCTCAAGGTTTTTTTTGTCAACCTGAAAAATCATCTACGAGAGTTCATTTAACAGTTTTCAATAAACCAAGTGACTACCAACCAACTCAGTATTGAGGTATGTACAATCGATACGTAATATGATGAGCATTTCAATTGGGAATCTCTCTGACAATCCAAAACAAACCATGGAGAAAACCATATAATTGATATCTGATTACTTTTTATAAACTTGATACTAACATGAACAGATGTCTCGACACATATTCTTGCACATTCTCCAGTAATATGCCTTGTAGCTAATAGTGAATCATCAATGCCTCTTGGTCATTGCTTATTATTCCCTTAACCATAAACTCTTGTAGAGCCATTTAGTTCAAAATACATCACGTGATATAATTAAATGATAGGGCTCGTGCCCTCAAAGAAATTTTTCACTACGGTTCAAAAAAATCTTTGATTAAATTATTTAACATTACTCTTGTTCTTTACCAACGTCAATACATACAAAATGTCTGCTCCAATCAACAAGGAAAAAGTTCAAGAACAACAAGAAGAAGTTCACAAGATCAGAATTACTTTAACTTCCACCAAAGTTAAGCAATTAGAAAAGGTCTCTGCTAACATCATCAAGAACGCTGTTAACAAGAATGTTGTTAAGAAAGGTCCAGTTAGATTACCAACCAAAGTCTTGAAGATCACCACCAGAAAGGCTCCAAATGGTGAAGGTTCTAAAACCTGGGACACTTATGAAATGAGAATTCACAAGCGTGTCATTGACTTACAAGCTCCAGCTTCCACTGTTAAGCAAATTACTCACATCACCATCGAACCAGGTGTAGATGTTGAAGTTACCATTGCTGCTTAAATTTGACGGTTTTAACATTAATAATGGTTCCAATATCAAGTGCTCTAGGCGTGCCGTGGTTCGAGAGAATCACTGACGTTGGGTGTTAGCTATCAGGACTTGAATTGATAAAAGTT
This sequence comes from Isabelozyma heimii, assembly GCA_030555995.1. NCBI lineage: Eukaryota > Fungi > Ascomycota > Pichiomycetes > Serinales > Metschnikowiaceae > Isabelozyma > Isabelozyma heimii. The sequence continues at coordinate 29,199 of JANIVW010000021.1, forward strand.
TATATGTTACTTCTCATGTGTATATTTAACTAATACTGTCGGTTTACTTATGTCGTAGAGCTGGTGACAACTGATAAGCCATCTAATGGGCTACGAGTACATAGAGGTACTTCACGGGATAGCGATGCCACGGATATTATCCGGTGTACGGATTTTAAATCCAATTGTTGCTTGTGGTGTACTGGTTCAATGTGTGCGACAACCTCTGTCAATAACCATCATCCCTCTTTTTCTCAAAAGTAACGAAAGAAGAAAGGTTACGAAACACACATCAATATACATCAATATACATCAATATACAAAGTGATCACTTCGTTCTCGGAAACATAGACTACACTAGCATAACCAATTTTAGACTAGGATTACAGTGTGAAAATGGTGTTTATTTTAGCACTCAAACACAGGCTGTTATATGTCGCCCAAAGACACCTTCAGCACAATGGCAGACGATTGATTGGTTCAAGTTCCCAAAGGATGTTTAAAGGTTCTAATGCTGTTGCTAGTGCCCACAGGCTCAATAAATCTGCGGTGGTTAGGGCCAGTAACAAGATGAAACGGAGGAATATAGCCCTTATCTCGGGATTTGTTATTGTGGGGTCATATATCAGTTTTAATCAGTCCAATTATTATAATTTAGATTCCGTGCCTCCGACAAAGGGATCAACTAAACCATCCTTTCTAGACGAGAAATATTTCCTGACATCCACATCTTCAATGCATCAAAAAAATAGCATCAGCCATCAACAACATAAGGAAGGAGTGTTTTTATTGAATGAACAGCAAGTTAGTACCAAACTTAGGCAATATGAGGAAAGTTACTATGTTAATAGAGGAAAGGGAGTGACGAGGTACGATGTTTGCCAACTTCCATCGAATTCACCTATTGAAGATGATCGTTCGGAAGAAATTGTGCAAGTTCCCATTTTACAGGATAATAACATCAAAGCATCGACAGACTGGATGTTTTTTGGAGTGTTCGATGGACATGGTGGCTGGACAACTAGTAGTAAATTAAGAGATCAATTGATAAGTTATATCATTCATGAGTTGGGAACCATTTTCAAGCCCACCAATGAAGACAACTTGAGATACGTGCCAAATAGTGCTACTATAGACCAAGCCATTAAGAATGGGTTCTTGAAGTTAGACCATGAAATTGTCAATAAAAACATCGAACGTTTATTGAACGATAATAATAAAGCTAAGGCAGCTGAACTTTTGATGCCGGCATTATCAGGTTCTTGTGCATTGCTCTCATTTTATGACACTAATTCCAAATTGTTGAAAGTTGCAGTTACTGGAGACTCACGAGCATTACTTGGTTCATTCAAAGATAATCAGTGGACTGTTAAGCAATTGAGTATTGATCAAACTGGTTCTAATCCTACCGAAGTAGCGCGTATCATTAGTGAACACCCTGATGAACCTAATGTCGTCCGTAATGGACGGGTTTTGGGGACTTTGGAGCCAACTAGAGCATTTGGAGATTGTCGTTATAAATTACCTGCTTCGATCCAAGAGAGAATATATAAACAATTTTTCGGCAGAAGACTTCCTAACAACTTAAACTCCCCACCGTATGTCACTGCTGAACCGGTGATTACTACAACCAAAATTGACCCAGAAAACAATGATTTCTTGGTGATGGCTTCTGATGGGTTATATGAGATGTTATCTAATGAAGAGATTGTTGGATTGGTTGTGAAATGGATGGAGAAAGAGAAAATGGTGAAGCCCCAAAAATCATTCTGGAATGTGTTTGGTTCTAAAGAAAACAAACTCCCTGAAGTCAATGATGTCACTAATGACAAAACCTCGAAGCAGCCATTTAGGAAGTCGAAGCAAAGTAGCAATAGTGGAAATTATTTATTGGAAGACAAAAATGTGTCTACTCATTTAATTAGAAACGCTCTTTCTAATGGAGGATCCAGAGAACAAACATCAATGTTAATTTCGATCCCCAACCCGGTATCGAGACGGTATCGTGATGATCTCACGGTGACTGTAGTATTCTTTGGTGCTGATGTCAATGGAGAAAATGAAGCCGGTAAATTAGAGATCAATCCGACTGCCACGGCCGGAGGTATCGATGCTTCCAAGCCAAAGCTATGAAGAGAGCTGTGAGAACTACACAAATGTGAGAGAGAGCATTGAAGACTAGTCATTCTCTTTTGTATATTCTATAAACAGTCTTGTACATACTGTCGACTTTGCAATTACGTAGGCACTGGAAAGAGAAATTCCTGTTTATTGTAACGAAAGAGAAAAAGGGGAAATGTTATAGTTACACATGTGTATTATGTACTTTTACCTATTAAATCAAGAGCAGGGTCCAATGGACAAATTTCTTATATCAAAAACTCTTTATTTAGGGCAAGTCATCCCCTTCCCTTAGGCTGCTTTTTGGTGGCCTCGTTTTTCTGATGTGCGCTCAAGTGGATGAGAATCTCAAATCTCAGATTTCACTTCCACTATCACTCCTCATTATTATGGTGGCTGTTGAATCCGAGAGCCAGAAGCTCCTAGACGAGTTATTCGAAGGCATTGACCCGTTAACGGAAATCAACTACCAACGTCCGTCTCCGACTCAATCAGAGGTTAACGAGTTCATCAGAAATGAACTTTTGATTCCATCAAATCAGTTATCGTGGGACATTTTGGACTTAGTACAAGTTGCTCCAAGTGCTGATAAACAAAAATTGATTGAAAAATTGTTAGTGACCCCTAAGAGCATTGGACGAACTATGGTTCGATTCAAGAGATCGGGGATCACTGGTCAGATTGACTCATATGCCGAGGAGGTCAAACTTGAGCTGGTGGATAACGCCAGTTCAGGCAATTCGTTGTCCATAAACAGAAAATTCACTTCTAAAGACGAGTCGTTAAGAGGAAAAACCACATTTTTACCATTTCAACCAGGTGGACTACTCCAAGACGATAGCAAGAAGGACAAGAAGAAGGATACCCAGTTTCTACATCGTAATGATATTGGTCTATATGATCATCCCGAAGGGCTATCTCGTGGACTAAATCTTGACGCAAGCGACGGAAGCGATGAAATTCTTGCGTTAGATCAACAGGAAGAGGATGAAGAAACCGGGAATGAACCAGTGATAGCAGAAATCGATCAAAACCAAGTTGCACAACCAGAAACTAACGGCGACATTCCATTCGCATCAGAAGATATCGATGGAATTGTTCCGTTAGATTATTCAATTGTCAAAAGTAATTTTGATCAGTTTAAGAAAGGCAAAAAAGAATGGGCCCACGTAGTTGATTTAGACCATGAATTAGAGAATTTTAGTGAAGTTGTGCCGAACATGGCTCGGGAATGGCCATTTGAGCTTGATACTTTCCAAAAAGAAGCAGTGTACCATTTAGAACAGGGTGATTCGGTGTTTGTAGCTGCTCATACTTCAGCTGGTAAGACGGTGGTGGCTGAATATGCTATTGCTATGGCTACGAGAAACATGACTAAAGCCATATATACCTCTCCTATTAAGGCACTTTCTAACCAAAAGTTTCGTGATTTTAAGGAGACATTCAAGGATATCGACGTTGGTTTAATTACGGGTGATGTTCAAATTAACCCTGATGCCAACTGTTTGATCATGACCACCGAGATCTTACGGTCGATGCTATATAGAGGAGCTGATCTCATTCGAGATGTAGAGTTTGTGATCTTTGATGAGGTCCATTACGTTAATGACATTGATCGTGGGGTGGTATGGGAAGAGGTAATTATCATGTTGCCAGAGCATGTCAAGTACATTTTGCTATCTGCCACTGTGCCGAATACTTTTGAGTTTGCCAATTGGGTAGGAAGAACCAAACAAAAGGATATTTATGTTATTTCAACTCCAAAGAGACCTGTACCTTTGGAAATATCTATCTGGGCCAAAAACAAGCTCTATAAGGTGGTTGATTCCAAGCGAAAGTTTTTGGAGGATGGATTTAAACAGCATAAAAATGCATTGGAAGGGACAGATGCAAAGGGTCCGCCTAAAGTGACAATGGGATCGGGATCTCGTGGTGGACCTGGGGGTTCTGCAAGAGGAGGCAACAGAGGTGGTGCTAGAGGTGTAAACGCTGGCCGGGGAGGAAATTCGGGCCGTGAAGGAAATTCCAGTCGTGGCAGGGGTGGTGGAGGTCAAAGATATGGTAGAAGTGGACCTAACAAAAATACCTGGCTTCATCTTGTGCAGAATTTGCAACGAGAAAATCTTCTTCCTTCCGTTACTTTCGTATTTTCCAAAAAGAAGTGTGAAGAATATGCCGATACTCTTAAGAGTTTAAATTTCTGTAATGCCAAAGAGAAATCGGAAATTCACATGTTCATTGACAAAGCAGTGTCACGGTTGAAGAAGGAAGACCGTGAATTGCCTCAAATCTTGAAGATCAGGGAAATGCTAAGTCGAGGAATCGCCGTTCATCATGGTGGTTTATTACCTATTGTGAAAGAATGTATTGAAATTTTGTTTGCCAAAACCTTGGTGAAGGTTCTTTTTGCTACTGAAACTTTTGCTATGGGGTTGAATTTACCCACTAGAACTGTAGTATTCAATGAGTTGAGAAAGCATGATGGTAGGGGTTTTAGAAACTTATTGCCTGGTGAATTTACCCAAATGTCAGGAAGAGCCGGTAGAAGAGGACTTGATGCAACCGGTACAGTCATTGTGATGTCATATCAAGATGCTTTATCCCCGACCGATTTCAAGGAAATCACCTTGGGAATGCCAACAAAGTTGCTGTCACAATTTAGATTAACTTATAACATGATCCTTAATTTATTGAGAATTGAAGCATTGAGGGTAGAAGAAATGATAAAGCATTCATTCAGTGAAAATTCCACGCAAACCTTGTTACCAGAACATCAAAAGGCCATTGCCTCTTACAAACAAGAATATGAACAAATCACGAAGAGCGATAAACTGTATCCACATTTGGAACAAGTAAGAGAGTCAGTAGAAGTTTTGGAACAATACGAGAAAGTATATGGAGACATCGTTACAGAAATCCAAAAGATATCATCCAGTAGAAACTTGCTATTCAAAATAGGAAGGTCAATGTGTTTCCGAGATGCTGACGGAGTGTTAAGAGTTGGGTTTCTCGTAAGAACTGATGTGGCTGCCAATTCCATTCTTCTTTTGACTTTCGACCATGGGAAAGAGTATGAAAACCATAGTAAAGAGTTGCAATTACCTTATATTCCCCATCTTCCATACTTGTCGAAGTGGATGAGACCTATAAAGTTTTGTGGTGGGTTACGAGTGGAGGCAGTTCCATTCGACAAAATTTGTTTTGTCAGTAGATATTCTATGAAAGCCCGAATTAATAAGGTTCTCAACAACGACAAGACAGCAGTCAGCCAAGCTATTGAACAAATCAATGTCATTATCAAATTCCAATATAAACTCGAGGAATTAGAATTTTTCCAAGCTATCCAGTTATCCTTACACGAGCATTTAAGGAACAAAGAAAATTTGATGAATAAATTCATTGAATCGAATACTTTCGCAAATCCAGATTTTGATCGGACATTTTGTCACTTACGTAAACAAAAGGAGTTGAAGGACAATATAGAGACCTTGCAGTCAATATTATCAGATGAGAATTTAGAACTCTTACCCGATTATGAGCAACGGTTGAGAGTTTTGCATAGTCTTGGATTCATTGACGATAACAATAATGTGGTGCTAAAGGGAAGGGTTGCCTGTGAAATCAATTCAGGATGGGAATTAATTATGACTGAGTTGATTCTTGATAATTTCCTTGGTGATTTCGAACCAGAGGAGATTGTGGCCTTACTTTCGTGTTTTGTTTATGAAGGAAGAACAAACGATGAGCAGCCACCGTTATTAACACCTCGTTTAGAGAAGGGGAAGGAAAGAATCAGTGCTATCACTGATAAACTTATCAAAGTTTACACTGATCATCAGGTTCCTCTTACGTCGGATGAGAGTGAGTTCCTTGAGAGACAACGGTTCGCGCTTGTGAATGTGGTGTACGAATGGGCCCGGGGCCTTTCGTTTAATGAAATCATGCAAATTAGTCCTGAAGCTGAAGGTACGATTGTCAGAGTCATTACCAGATTGGATGAGATTTGTAGAGAAACAAAAAATGCTGCCTTGATTGTTGGGGACTCATCATTGCATTCTAAGATGGGAGAGGCCCAGGAGAGAATCAAGAGAGATATCGTCTTCTGTGCTTCCTTATATTTATGATCGAAATTTTCAAGATATCGTCTGTGTTTCTTTATATTTATGATCGAAATTGTCATGATAGTGTGTTTCTTTATATTTATGATCGAAATTGTCATGATAGTGTGTTTCTTTATATTTATGATCGAAATTGTCATGATAGTGTGTTTCTTTATATTTATGATCGAAATTGTCATGATAGTGTGTTTCTTTATATTTATGATCGAAATTGTCATGATAGTGTGTTTCTTTATATTTATGATCGAAATTGTCATGATAGTGTGTTTCTTTAGCTTGATGATCAAAAGTGTTTATAGAAGTGACCACTGGTCGTAATATACAAGAATTAAGTCTATTTACAATTTTTGCCTCTTATATAGATTACATGAACCGTTTCTTAGCTAGATCTATGATACCATTGGGGCCATTAAGCACCTTTCCATACAATATGTCATCAATGACCTTCTGTTTTTTGAACTTAACTGACAAGAGTCCTAGAAGAGTGTAAAATCCTCCTACACATGTAGCGTCGTGGATTTCCTTCTTTCTAGAGGACATGATATCTGGGTCTTTATCATATTTAACAGATTTGAATGGTTCAATAGATGAATACATGAAGTGTCTACTCATAAACCCACAAATGATTTCTGCCTGGTTATCTATGATATTCAAGCGTGTGGCCAAGTCATCGGAGGGGGTAGTTAGGTGTTTATTACTGTGGTTAAACACCACGCTTAATTGCAAATGGAGCTGGAATAATGATTTCCCCATTGCTCGGAGAGTACTGGAATGATAATTAGCAGTCGATCTGGGAAAAACAGACTGTCCTTTTTCCAAGGGTGTTTCTTCTTCCATGCTGACTATGACATTGGTCAAGCCATAAACCACACTCGCCAACTCTATTGGCAGAAGCTTGAACTCAGGACCAATGAATGTTTGGATGGCAGATGCTCTGTTGATAATGATAGAGGGGAACTCCTTATAGTTTTCGAAGAGTTCATTGATTCTTTGGCTATTTTCCAAGTATTGGGAGTCACATGAGCTTCCATATAGTTGCGGATTTGGCCCTTGATAGGGGACTTTCTTGCTGGACGTCATTTGCTTATTGGCTTGGAACAAGTCTCTAGACAGCACTAACTGGCCATAGTCAATGGCGCTCTTACCGTACCACCGCCCTAAGACGACCCGTCCTGAAGCTCTACTCAGAGGTCGCAGCCGTGCGAATAGTCGTGTTATCATGGTTTGTGGTGCAGGAGTTGTGGCAGAATGTGAGAATGGTGGTGATAAGCACTTTAACCTCATCGCAAAAAATCGAATCTCATTATCTCTTACACTTTTTCTACACCCATACACTAGATTCCGATGTCCAGTAAGGCTAAGAAAAAGCCGTCTACTCCGGCGCCAGAGAAGCAGAAGGAAATCAAAATTCCTAAAGCGTTTATTGTTAGGCCATTGCCAGCAGCGAGAACTAAATCCACCGCCAAGATTGGCCTTCACCCGGATGTTTTCAATGCTCTCGGGCTCCGAAACGCCCAGTTGATTCTATTGACGAAGTCCGATGCTAATAATGGGGTGGTGGGAACTGTTGCTGCCGATAGTGAAATTAGTGATAATGACATAGTGCACGTATCTGCTGCATGGAGAAAACTAGGAGGATTGTTACTAGGAGATCGAGTACAAGTGTCAGAGTACCTGAAGAACATCGACTACGCTGACAGTGTGACCGTGATGACAACAGGCGAAGATACAGATTTGACGGCAATTGAGAAACAATTGAATGACGTGGGACTCGTTGCCCCAGGATTGAACCTACAGACGTTGAGAGTGGTGGATGTCAATTCTGAAATCGAAGACGCCATGAACAACTTAACCATTGAGGAAAGCCAGGAAATTATAGGCACTAGCGTTGTTTCTCCCCATTATATTTTTGCTAAGGGGAAGACCAAAGTCATTATTACCACCGAAGAAGGACAATTACACTCCAAGTATCCCAATCTCCCCCATTTTGCATCATTTTCACAGGTCGGAGGCCTTAACAAGCAAACAGAACTACTACAATCCACCATTAAACTTCCGCTTCACAATCCTAAGCTTTTTTCTGATTTTGGCATATCCCCTCCTCGAGGCATTCTTCTCCACGGTCCACCAGGTACCGGTAAGACCATGCTCTTGAGATGTGTAGCTTCTGAAGTCGATGCTCACATTCTCAGTGTAAATGGGCCGTCAATTGTATCCAAATACCTCGGAGAGACAGAAAATGCACTCAGGAGCATTTTCCAGGAAGCCAGAAAGTTCCAGCCGTCGATTGTGTTCATGGATGAAATCGACTCATTGGCTCCTAACAGAAACTCTGACGACAGTGGAGAAACCGAGTCTCGAGTAGTAGCGACGCTATTGACCATGATGGATGGGTTGGGTGATAGTGGAAGAATCGTGGTTGTAGGTGCCACCAACCGTCCTAATTCCATTGACCCGGCCTTGAGACGGCCTGGACGTTTTGATCAGGAGGTGGAGATTGGAATTCCTGATGTCGAGGCCAGATTTGATATCTTGACGAAGCAGTTTGCTCGGATGGATACCAGCAAACACCAGTTGACCTCAGAAGACATCAATATGATTGCCAGCAAAACCCACGGTTATGTTGGAGCTGATCTTGTAGCCTTGTGCCGGGAATCGGTGATGAAGGCCATTAATAGAGGACTCAAGTCCGGGGTTGATCAAAAGCAGCTAAAACTCACATCTGCAGATGTGAGCGATGCGTTGCCTGAAATCAGACCATCTGCTATGAGAGAGATCTTTCTTGAGGTTCCAAAAGTGTTCTGGACAGATATTGGGGGCCAAGAGGATCTAAAGAAGAAACTAGTCGAGGTGGTACAACTACCGTTAGAAGCAGCGGCCACTTTCAGCTCTTTAGGAATTTCAGCTCCAAAAGGAGTGTTATTATACGGTCCTCCAGGTTGCTCTAAGACTCTTACCGCCAAGGCACTTGCTACAGAGTCAGGGTTGAACTTTCTTGCTGTGAAGGGCCCGGAGATCTTCCAGAAGTATGTGGGAGAGTCTGAAAGAACCATCAGGGAGATATTCAGAAAGGCTCGAGCAGCATCGCCATCAATTATTTTCTTTGACGAAATCGATGCTATTTCCAGTGATCGTGACGGAGGTACTTCGGCAGCCCAACATGTATTAACGTCTTTGTTGAACGAAATTGATGGGGTGGAGGAATTGAAGGGAGTGGTGATTGTTGCAGCCACCAACAGACCCACCGAAATCGACCCGGCCTTGTTGCGTCCTGGACGACTTGATCGTCACATTTATGTCGCTCCTCCAGACTATGATGCCAGACTACAAATCATCACCAAGAACAGTAGGAGGTTTAAAGTGGACAATCAGAAAACGTTGTTCCCATCGTTGGCAGCAGACACCGAGGGCTGTTCCGGTGCAGAAGTAGCCCTTTTATGCCAAGAGGCCGGGTTGTCAGCAATTATGGAAAATAACCACTGTGAAAAGGTCGAAGAACGTCATTTCGTTCATGCTCTTAATGGTATCTCTCGGGGGATCACACCGGGAATGTTACAGTACTACGAAGACTTTTCCCAGCGAAGTGGTCTCGGTAAGTAAAAGAAAACGAATATAACAATGACTATTTCACTTTTATTAATTTGATCCATTAGTAGTTTACAACAACTTAGAGCTATCCACTTTATTAAGTCCTTAATAGTGGTGCTTCTACTTCCTCGGTCTCAAAGCTATTCACTTTTATTAAGTAATTATTATATCGGTTTCTCCATACCTCATAGGTAATGAATAATATATGTATTTAATATAGAAAATGAACTTGACTGACTAGGTCTGCTTACATCCTTCTTCTAAGTCCTTTCCAAAATCCGGTGGTAAGTCCTTGTCAGAAAAGTCCAACCCACTGCCAGCACCACCTAAGCCCCCAGCACCTCCAAATCCGGGGAAGTCACTGGCATCACCCACTAATTCAGATGGCGGTTGTCCGAGCTCCTGCAATGACTCGAGCAAAGTATTCACTTTATCGCGCTTTTGCTTATCATTATCGGTGTACCCAGGAGCTTCGAAAATTGCTAATATGTCAGTAGTAATTTCGTATTGCTTGGTGTATGTAGCATGTTGATCATCGGCAATGACACCCTTCTTTTCGGATAAAAATTCAGGGAATTTGGAATTGAGGTCTTTTATGGGTTCGTATAACACTTCCTTGGATGATAATTGTTCAAGCATATCCACCAAAAGCTTTGACATGTCGAAATCACCTCCGGCAGCACCTCCGGCACCACCCAATCCTGCTAGCAATTGAGTCAACATATCTTCAGGATTTCCTCCTGAAGGATCGTTTTTTAGTTGTTCGTCGATATTCTGTCCCGACTTCTTTAGTCTGTCCATAGCATCTTTCATCACATCGTCGAATTGTTGAGGGTTATTCATGGCTTCGGCAGCCTCCTTTTGGTGATCATCTTCGAATTCCTTCACTAACTTCTCGAATTGGTCTTTGGTTTCTGGGTCTTCAATATTCAAGTCTTTAATTAAATCTTCTATTCTGGTCTTGAATTCATCATTGATTGGCTTATCTGTTGAGGTAGCTCCTTGTTCAGCATCTCCAACAACACTTTGATTTTCGGTGACAGCTTTGGCTGATCCCGGAGGCTTGTTTAACACATCTTCGGCAAAATCATCCAATAAATCGTCCAAATCATCCAAGTCATCGTCATCAGCTCCAGCTTTGGGAGCTGAATCAGCACCAGAATCCACAGCAACAGGTTTAGTGCTGGTAGCTGTCTGTAACTTGACGGGCTTAGACTCGCTCACTGGCACAGCAGCGTCCTTTGATTCACTCGACATCAATGATATACTCAAATTGGTTAATGGAAAGAAGAAGATAACTGAAAAAAAATAGGAAGAGAAAAACCTCGAATTCTTCGGTTACATGTGGAAGTTAAAAGTACGTGGGGCAACCCCCAGAAAAAAAAAAAAAGACAGCGAAAAGCCCAATTCGGTAAGAGCCCGAGAACAGATGAGAACCCGATGTGAGACAGAGCTCGGTCCAAGAGAATGCCCCGCCCCAAGACAGTTTCTGAAATGATTCTGGCCCGATTCTGGACTGTAAAAGGACCAGACATCGGCTGAACCAGAGCATTTCTTCCACGCTTCGGCACCAGTAGTCCAAGGACTCACATCGGGTTGAACATGCTTGATGTACGGGCGTACTCTTTTCGTTGACAGATCTTTGATGGGTCGTGTGCCATCCACAAAACTTATCTTATTTCTCACAATTTGTCAAAGAACCCAACCGGCCAGAAGATAACAAGGTCAGTAGGATTTATAGATAGTAGCATGTCTCTTTGTAAAATACGCTTGCAAGAGGAAAGAAAGCAGTGGAGAAAAGACCATCCGTTCGGGTTCTATGCCAGGCCCACCAAAAATGAAGACGGTTCATTGGACTTAACATCATGGACAGCAGGAATACCAGGGAAACCCAATACTTTATGGTCCGACGCCGTTTACCCCATTACCATACATTTTCCCGAAGAATATCCGTCGAAACCTCCAAAAGTCAAGTTTCCCGGAGGCTTTTACCATCCCAATGTTTACCCAAGTGGAACAGTGTGTCTCTCGATTCTCAACGAAGAACAAGATTGGAGACCGGCGATTACATTGAGACAGATTGTTTTGGGGGTACAAGAGTTATTGAACAACCCAAATCCGGACTCTCCTGCCCAAGAACCTGCGTGGAAAGCTTTTAGTAAAGACAGAGCTGCCTACGAGAAGAAAGTGAGAGAACAGGTCAAACGATACGCTAATGCCTCATGATTATAGAAAACAAAATGAACTGACTCTCCCACAGTTTGTTAAAGAGTGAATGTACTGGCTATCTCACAGTTTGGTGAAGTGTGAACTGAATATATATTTATACCACAGTTTGCTAAAAGTGAATGCACGAATTATGCATCTATACCAAAGTTTGCTAATTATGCATTTGTATCCCAGGTTGTTAAAATTAAATGTGCTAAACATTTATATCTCTTATTGTTGCAAATAAATGTACTATACAAATTATATTAAGACGTAGGATGGAACCATGCTTATTGCTGAAGAGCACTGTCATTAATCAAATCCCTACTTTTGGACGAAGTGCTATTTTTGATTTCTCCCAACTGTGACGTTCCTTTTTCTTTATAGGTACTTACGGCAGGAATATCAGCTTTAATTCTCGATACCAATGTAGAATAAGCTCTCGGCTCAAGCTTGATTAATGTATGGAGCGGAATCGACATCCATGGACTTTCTTCTTGGGGAACATTCATGAAATAAGCATATAAACATCTAAGAACTGCCTGATGAGTGATGATCAAAATGTTTTCTTGTCTTTCCAATTCCATAATAATCGGTTCTAATCTGATGACAATATCTCTATAAGATTCACCTCCACGATAACGATATTCGTATTTGTTATCATCTCTAGCCTTGAAATCATCTGGAAATTCTTGTTCGATTTCCTCATACGTCATTCCATCGCATTCTCCCGCATCCAACTCATCAAGAGCTTTCCATTGCAATTTCTTCTTATACGGCAAGAACGACGAAGTTTGTTGAGTTCTCTTCAAAGTCGATGTCCATACCGTCAAATTGGTATGCTTGTTTTCCTCTCCGAGTGATTTAAGTACCAATTCAGGTAATTTTTTGGCATATCTCCACCCTCTCTCGGACAAATTAGCGTCACCACCAATTTGTCCGGTTAAGTTATACTCCGATTCTCCATGTCTTGATAACCAAATAGACCGAGGCTTGATGTGTAAGTTCATAACATAGTAGACAATACGACTTTCCAAGTATGATTCGATTCTGTTCAAAATAAGCTGAGAATTAACATTCACCAACTTAATGAAAGTCAAATCAGAATCAGTATTTACATCAATGGTTTCGTAGGTGTCTTCATAGAATTTAATTCTCTGTAAGAAGTCATTAGTCGCGAAATCAGCATCTTGATTCAAATAATCTGGAGAGGTGGTTTTCACGTCCAATATGTTTTGTAGAATCAAATCATCGTCATCACACCAACTTTCTAAGAAGATCGGTTCGATATAATTTTCCCGGCACAATCGAGTAATTGCTTGTCTTCTTACTCTTGTTGAGTTAGTAGCGTCTAATATACCTACTACTCCATTTTCGTCGGCAAACCACTTCATCATATCATTGATAGCACTATCGACAGCTTCTTGCCTGACTTTCAACCCATCAGCATTACTAGGATCAAAGAACTTAGCGGTGATTTGAGAGTCGGTAGCAAGTAGACGTCTATAAGTACCAACATTAAAGCATTTGGACTTGATAGACAACCAGGAAAGATACCGAACAATTTTTTGGGCTATCAAAGACTTGCCTCTAGCTGGCAATCCAACCATAACCACACACACCCGAACATTCTCAACGTGAGATATAGAATAAATTGGCATGGTGTGGAGAAGTGCAAGTTTGTAGTAGAAAAGAAATTATCAGTCGGTGTGTGGAATATTACTTTGAAATCTTTCAATCTTTCACCCGAAAAAATGGAGCGCAATAACTTTAGTATGGTGCAGATATAAGGTAGGTACGAGGCAGGTACAAGGCAATGGCGAATGAACTTGGGAAGGATGAAAACTCTGCCAAATTTGAAAGGAAACGTTGAAAGGAGAAGTACTATGTAAGTAAAGATGAGTATGGGGTAACTGGATGATAATGCGGAGTACGCTAATTTATGCAAAAGAACTACAAAAAGGAAAAGCAACGACAAATTTCTTTAAATCGGCGAAAAACTACTGGTGCAAAATTGCGCTTCCGAACTTCAGTTCCAGGCACCAGTAGGAGTAGTACCATGAGTTTGCGGGCTCGTCGGCACAACTAGCAACCTCAGGCCATGTGAGGATGGAAGTCACACCATGAAAAATCTTGTGACGGTAAAAAACGGCCGGAAAATGTTTAGGTCAATTCACCCGGAACCAGAGACATTTTTTCGTCTGGTGCGTCTCCTTTTTTTAATTTTTCCTTTTAGGTTTGAGCTCGCGCACGACCATGAAATCGCATCAACACTGATTAAAAGCCTAGAAAATAGTGAAAGGAGTTGGTTATTCTTGCTTTCCATATAACGTCAGCATGAAACGCTTTTTCAACGGCCGTAAAGGTGACGCTCCACCGCCTGCTGAAGATCACAATGAGGACACCCCCGGAACAAGAGGGAATAGCGTGGTTTCAGAGTCCAGCTCTATCGATGAACTCAAGCCAATCTTCAACGAAGGTTCTTCCACGTCAGCTCCTTCTTTCAACTTCAAAAATGATCCTGGCTTAAATCTCAACCCTTCCATTCTGAACTCCCCAACGGCGGCCTCTATTCCGAATACCAAAATTTCTCCTTCTGTATTCACCAAGAATTCGGAGTCCGTTTTCTCCCAAGGAAACCAGACATTTTCCACGAAACAGTCCTCCTATAAGTCGAGCCAGAGCAACAAAAAAACCTCATTGTCCTCCTCATACCGAAATTATGACTATGGCCAACCTTTGCAAATCTTAGACATTGCCGAAGAGTCAAAAGAAGTGTTGGACCCGCAACAATCAATACTGGATAAACTCCATGAGCTTTACCAAGACATTTGTTACATTTTAAATCAATTTAATGCTTCCTCAGTAAACTTGACAACCGCTGTCATCAATACCATTGAATGCTTGAAAGCATTTCTGAGTTATGTCAACGAAATAGTGGCTGTTTCCGTCGAGTCATCTATGTTGAACTTTACCACCTATAATAACACCGATTTACGGAAAATCATGAAAGTTTACCTCAACTATTACGATAATCTTTTAAACGATGAGGTTTATATCAAATTGAAGCTTTTATTACTCAAGAATTTCAACGACTTTGCTAAAATTTTAAACCTTGATTACTCCAATATTTGTCTGAATTCACAATCAGTAATCAAGCCTCAAAACTTTGCTATTGGTATTAACCATGGAGAATCACTACCCAATGAAGGTTCATTGGAAACCATCATGAATCGTATTGCCTCCACCCCCATAACTATTAAGGATCAAAATGGTTCCTTTATCGCACCGATCGTCAGAGGTATTAGTAAGGACCTTAATATTCTTTGTCTTTACATTGGATATCCTAATCCTAACGAATATCATACTAATTTGACCAAAAGCCTTCATGACTTGTATGATGACATTCATGTTTTGGTGGTGAAGAACAGAATTGAGTTGGCTTCTGCTTCCACTTCAGCTTATAGCTCGAATAAATTAGCTTCAGATCCTACCCCTACCTTCAACAATCCACTGCCCGCAACAAACATCCCAGTTCAAAAATTTAAATTACCTTTCCGTAACCCTAACGATTCTATACAACCACCAATGTCATTATCACTTTCTATCGAAAGTTCTGCTAGAACTTCAGGAACTATGGGTGGTTTCATTTACCCAAAAATTGATTTGAAAAAACAGCCAAATCTCAGTTCTTATGCTAATTCAAAATTTGCAATTTCTTGTGGCCATGTTTGTCTCGATAAACATGAAGATAATGTTGAATACCCTCATGTCTCTGCTCCATCCTCGGTATTAATTAACTTATACAAAAACGCATTGCTTGCCCAGTATCAAAAGTTCAATAATAACTTAACTAATCCCGATTTCGTGGACAATGATATCTCTATGATGGAGGCGAAAACCGCTTATGGCTCAGCTTTGAGTCAACTCGATCAATTGTTTCCTATTCGTAAAGTAAAAGTGTACGATACCAAATTCAAACAAGAGAGATGGGAAACCAGAAACTTCCCAAAGCACAGATTTGGTCAAATTATTTGGGGTGAGAGAAACTTGATTCGGGCCAAGAAAACTAAGGATGGACAAGAATTGAATGAAAAGAGATTATCGGATATAGCCATTATCAAAGTCAATAAAGTCATTAAGTGTGACTCTAATTTCTTAGGTGATGATATTGCTTTCAATGAGTATGATCCTTCTCTTATGTTTGATAATTTATACGTTCGTAAGGTGATCCAGTTAACTAGAAGAGCCAAAGAGATTAGTATGGATAATCTCAATGATGTCGATTCGTCAGTATCATCTTTTTCTTCCGTTTCTTCGAATGATGGTATTCCTGTGTTCAAATATGGATCCACCACCAAATATACTGCAGGTAATTTGAATGGAATTAAATTGGTTTATTGGTTAGACGGGGCAATTCATTCTTCTGAATTCGTGGTTAACTCGATCGAAAAAAATAGCTCTTTCGCTGCTGGCGGTGATAGTGGTTCTTGGATTTTATCAAAGTTGGAAGATGTTCCAACAGTTTCCGAGTCTAAGGGTTTAGGGGTTCTCGGCATGTTACATTCTTATGATGGTGAATTTAAACAATTTGGGTTATTCACCCCAATCACGGAGATTTTAGATAGGCTTGAGGAGGTTACCAATATCAAATGGGGCGTTGTGGGTGTTCAGGAAAAATATGATACGGAGTCAGGTTCTACTGATGTTTCTGAATCTGATTCTTATGATGAGAATGAGAGTGATGGTGATAGTGACGCCAATAGCGACGTTGCTCAAGATGTTGAGTAGTATTTTGTCCTTAGGTCAAACGGTATTTAGTTCATAGAATTTACAAAAACAAAAAAAATTTCATGGTTGTTTATATTATACGTTGACGCTCTTGTCTATAAAAGTCTACTTTCTCTCATTGGTTTTATATTGGATGAATCGTCCCAAATTGGTCCATATTTCTTCTGCTCTTAATTTCAAGTCCTGTTCTTTGTTCTTATCAATTTGTTTGTAAAGTGCCTTGACCTGTGGTTCCAATTCTTTGAGGACCTCAATATAATTCCCTTGCACGAAAACTTCATAGTCGTAGTCATAAGTGTCATTGAATATGTCATATATAAGATTCAAACTTTCTAAAGCAATCTCAATGGCGCTTGGATGTGATTTATGATGCTCTTTGATGGAGAAGAATTTGGCTGATGATAATAGGAATTCTGAAATTAATTTGACTACTACAGCTTGTCCTAAAACCGGAGCCAAACTTCCTAAAAATCCCACTGAGACTAAGACAAATTCTAAGTTAAGAGTTGGATCTTCTACTTGATCCAATTTCTTCACAAGTTCGTCACTTTTACTAATGATATGGTTAATCATGTCAAGATCAACTTTACTGGCAACTTTCTCACCAATAGTCTTGGAAATGGCCCAAAGAATATTTAAGCAATCCTTTTGTAAAACTAAGTTGTCTGTAGAAGATATTTGAATCGTGATATTCCAAAGATCCAAAGATTTTTCATACCATTCCACTGGAATTGACTTACTGGACAAATATAACCAACATAAGTTATTTAAGGTTATTAAGATTTTATCAGTAAGGTTCATAAATGAGTTGTTTGATTGGTCAAATTTTATTAGTTCGATCAATGATGGAAATGCAATATTAAGAATGGTGTAGTTTAAATCATTTGATAATTCAACTGGCTCCTGGAAGTTAGATTCATTAACTGAAAGATACTCCAAGATCGAAGTGGTAATGTCTACCGCCACATCGATTGTTTGAACTTCAGATTTGGCTTTGGTGATTTCTGGTGTCTCTCCAGATATTTGTTGGTCAATATCTTGAAGCTTGTCATCACTTTCTTCTTTTTGAATTGGTTGAGCAGCATTATCGACAATAAGTTGAAATTTGATATGCTCCAAATCAATGGTGGTTATATTTTGAAATAAGCTTGAAATTATGGAATTGGAAATGAGGGCTTTATCTTGTACTTTGTTTAATCCTTCATAGTAATTAAACTTTAATCCTTCAATATAGATTTTGGCAAGTTTATTATCACCACTAAAAACTGGTTCTTGTGCAAAGGAGTCTATGTCAAAATGATATTCTTCAAACAATTTAACAATAAATTGTTGAGATTCTGACGAAAATTCATATAAGAAGTCAAGTAATGAGTTGAATAGTTTGGAGGATACTTTCAAACTTGGGGTATTCCAGCTAAGTAACGTAACCACTAGATTCAAAATAGGCCCAATTTTGGCAAATACACCCTCGAATAAATCCTCAGAACCACTAGCTATCACCACAATCAATGAAAGTATATTATCGGTGAAATCATATAATAAATGTAACTTGGATTTATCTTGTTTAGCTTTCTTGTCTACAGCAGCTTCATTTTCACTCAAGAACTTGAAGGAGCTCTCTATCTTATTGATAGCAGCTTCAATTGAAGTCCAAATATTACATCTCCAATAAAATTTGGCAACATCATAACCTTCTTCAATTCCTAAATTTCTGAGCAATCCATATGCTTCAGCGACTAACTCGTCGTTGGAATCATTGATACAATACTCCATGACCGTAACAATTAACCGTTCCTTCATGAACAAATGTCTCATTCTCTCATCTTCAGCCAACACAGTAATAGCTCCTATGGCCATGGACTTTTCATTGGGAACTGTAGACTTCAATTTGTTAATTAATGGGATAATTTTAGATTGACGAGTGCTTTCATCCTTGATGGTTTGTTTGTCTTCACTTTTCTTTCCCTTAAGAGGGTTATGCCTTGCTCCATGGTTCCTTCTACTTTTTTTCAACTTACCCATTATGCCTAATCGATGCTGCAAACTATTTTGAAAACAAATTTGACTGAAAAATTTCAAATCAGATGAGATAAAACATCCGTACACCTCTATGATTCTACAACGATTAACATAACGTTTACATCTAACTATTTACAGAAATAAAGACGAGGGTCACTTTGACCAAATTACTCATTTGATTTGGAGAGGTCAGTGAGTTTGGGTTCTTGTTGGTTTCTTGTCAGTGATTCTGCCAAGTTTCCGTCGTTCACCGAAGTCGCTTGTTCTGGATGAAGAGTAGATTTCACACGGTCACGGACTTCCTTCCAGGAGTTTGGACTATCATCAACGTATCCAGTATAAATATCATCTCGTAAATTCCCGTCTTTTCTTAATTGTTCACTAAATTTGTTAGCATGAAGGCCAAGGGAGAAACATTATAAAAAAGGTACATACATAATTAGCGGCTGCCAGAATTTGACACCAGTATACCAGCCAATACCGACAACTGCCAATATGGTCATTGTTTTCCCTCCAATGTTAGACATGGTTGGACTGTGAAGAAGAAGAATTGGGTCATAGAATGCTCTTCATATTAGATTATAGTTGTATACAGGAAGATGCACGGGTGCGATATCCAAGATAATAATGGTAACATCGAGTAAAGTTCTGAGTCAGCTGGCGGAAGTATTTCAGGCGTGTTGCAAGTATCTCCACGACTGAATACCAAATGTATGAGATTCTGCAAAAATGTCGCTGTAGTATAAAAATTAGGAGTTTTTAGTGGCTCTCAGTAAGTATTGGTGAGACGACTATGGATTAACTCACGGCTGAACACTACTTGTCACAATTAAACGTAAAGATTCTGTAAGATTTAATCGCAAGTGTGAAATTTAGTCGTCAATCAATCACTTTATTGGTATACTCCTATTACTGTGCTTATCATACCAGTACATTTAGGGCACAGACCATGTGGTTTGATTGGGTTTGACTTTTATATCTTCTTCGTGCTCCTTTCTTTGAAATATAACGGACATGTTTCCTTACAATGGGGTTCCTAAAATAACTGTAATTGACAGAGTCACTTGTTACCATCTTTTCTTGTATTGTCTATGAAGCTGTCATGTTTGTTAGATGCTGCAAAATACCCTAAGATGTTAATGCGGGTAACCTCAGAAAAAAATTCTGCGATCTCATATAAAAAGAGCCGGATTCCTCATTAAGCAACAGATGCTCTTCTTGTTCTCTAATCAAAAAGCTTAATATAAGCAAGGGAATATTTGCCACGGCGAGATAATGTAAATTGTCAAGTTATACTCGTTGCCATATTAATATATGTTCATTCCCGAGATTATTGTTCCCTATAGGAAGTTTGATTTCTGCTCATAGAGATTGAATGTCGATTTTATGGGACACATTGTAGAAAATGTAATGTAAATTTTCGGTCGAAGATAAGAGAATGCAAATGACAGAAGAAAGCTGTCATTATTGGAACGTTATAATGCCCTGTATGTGTCTTCAACTGCAGACGTCTACAACTTCTAAACTAATTTATTTATTTAATCATATTATGATGAAGATGAACTCCATTAAATTTAATTATACACAGAGCTTTCAAATGGATTATTAACTAAACCATTATATTTTCTTGACAATTGAATTTAACGGTATTTGTTGAAGCCAATGTCAGTAGCTTTTTCTCTGAAACATTGACGGCAGATGTCTAAACCGTATTTTCTGATTAAACCA
The DNA here is from genome assembly GCA_030555995.1 of Isabelozyma heimii. NCBI lineage: Eukaryota > Fungi > Ascomycota > Pichiomycetes > Serinales > Metschnikowiaceae > Isabelozyma > Isabelozyma heimii. The sequence continues at coordinate 49,751 of JANIVW010000021.1, forward strand.
GAGTGAGTAGAACAGACACGGCACTGTCTAGAACCTTTACCGTAGTTTCTTGGGTGGGAAAACCAAACATTTTCGTGAGCCATATTGCTAGAGGAGTTAGTATACTGATTTACTTTAAGTTGGTGTCGAATATGCCAGGTTGTAGAGGAATTTACACTTTATCACATTCACTGATGAGATAACTTTCACACACCCACACCTTCACTTCACATCGGACTTGGCTTCAAATTCAAATAGTGTTCTTGTGCTGTGTTCTTTCGAAAACTTCATTGAGTTCTGGACATCGTCGTCGTTATCTTATTTTTTAATTTATGACATTTGTCCTCCAATCTTGGGTCTTTAGGGACTTAAAACTGTTCTATCATTTAATTTACACCATCCTAGTCATTATTCGTCACCATATATCTTCCATGTACATACAATTATTGTTGATATAGACTTAGTTGGATAAGAGTTTAACTAAATTTCAAAAGTATTCTCTATTTTTTTTTTGTCAGTTTCTCGCGCCTATACCTAGCTTAACTATAGGAGCACACTAAAAATTTTCGAACTGCGCGCGCAGAAAACAAAAAAGACGATTGACAGTCATGTAATTTAGCCCTAAAAGCCCTCACATATCCCATGTGACTATTGCGTGACTGATCTCGTGTGACTTTCACGTGATCATATCACAATTTGCGATGGCATCGCACCATAGATCAAAATTTCACTAAAGATTTCCAAGTAAAGGTAGTTAATTGATAAATTGAGCCATGGCAAAAGGAGGTCATTCCCATAGGGGGACATTGAAAAAAGACCATAAACCGTTCAAATCCAAACATGCTACTAAGGGTCAGTTGAAAAATCAATTTAAAGGAAAGGTTGAGAAGACTGCCTCGGGTTCCAATAAAACCAACAAGGTTACCAGTAAACTTGAAAGAAAGCATTCCAGCAAACAAATGAGAGATAATAAAATCTTAGAAACCAAATTGATCCGTAAGTTGTTCGAAGGTTCATTGGGTGCCGAAAAAATCGTTACCGTTATTGCATTAACTAATGATATCTCCGGCAGTGAAATTGCATCCAAATTAATCAACAGTATAAAGGAAGATGGAAGTGACGATTTGATCCTTGAAACCCCTTCAGTAACCAACCATAAACTCTCAAAATTTAGGTCTAATTTACAAGTTATCATTCCAGATCCAAATGACCTCTTATCAATCCTCGATGCTGCCAAAGTATCTGACTTTGTCATTCTTGGATTATCAGCACAACAAGAAGTTGACCAGGCATACGGAGAGCAAATTTTAAGAACGATTATTGCCCAAGGTATTGCCTCGGTCATTGGTGTAGTACCAAACCTTGTGACAGCCTATCCTAAGAGAAACTTACAATTGGATATAAGACAATCATTGTTCTCATTCTTCAGCCATTTTTTCCCTAACGAAGAGAAATTGTATGCGCTTGATAATGATTCTGAATGTAGTAATTGTATCAGAACAATTGCTCAAAAATTCCCCAAGTCAGTCCATTGGAGAGACTCTAGAGCCTACATGGTCGCAGACGACGTTTACTGGAAACCATCTTCAGACAGTGGGGGCCATATTGTAGTAGAAGGTACAGTGAGAGGTATAGGTTTCAATGCCAATAGATTAGTTCACATACCCGGCTTTGGTGATTTTCAAATTGCTGCCATTGAAAAGTTAGTTAAAAGTCATTTGAAGAAGAATTCCATGGAAGTTGAAGAAAGGGGTATTGATGCTGTATTTTTGCCTAACGAAGACCAAGAAAACCTTGATGAGTTGAATCCCGAAGAAATTGATATGGAGGAGTATGACTATGAAGATTTGGACGATGAAATTGGAGTTAGAATGGATGGTAAGAATTATTTCCACGACGTGATGATTGAAAATAATAGTGATCGTAAACTACCAAAAGGTACTTCAGAATACCAAGGAAGATGGCTTCTAGATGATGTTCTAGAAGGAGCTTCTGATATCGAGGAGGACGACGAAGAAAGTGGGGTCGATGGTGACAAATACGAAGACGATGGAATGCAATTGGAAGACGCCAATACCGATTATGAACCAACAGAAGCCGGAGAGGCCAAATCAGAGGTTTTTATGGAGTTATCTCCAGAGGAAGAAGAACGTCAATTAGAAGAATTCAGATCAATGGAAAAGGATGACCTTGAATTCCCGGACGAAGTGGAACTTCATCCTCAAGAGTCAGCAAAAGAAGCATTGTCAGCATACAGAGGTATCAAGTCGCTTGGAAACTGTGATTGGCATCATGATGAAACCGATAAAGATACTCCAAGTATCTGGCAACGATTACTCCGAATCTCCAACTTCAAGGCCACCAAAAACAAGGTTGTCAAAGATTCGATTAAAGAATCTCAAATCAGCACTGGAACGAAGGCCAGAATTATCATTAAAGCTCCTCAATACATTTTGGAGAATGTCAATGCAAAAGTAAACCCTTTTACTCTCTACTCATTACACAAGCATGAACACAAATTGGCTCCAGTCAATTTCTCATTCGAAACATGGGAAGACTACGAAAGACCCATCCCTTCGAAGGAAACTCTCATTGCCCAATATGGACCAAGAAGACAGGTTATTCAACCAATGTTCAATCAAGGATCCAACAACTCCAATAATGTTCACAAGCATGAGAGATTTGCTCATCAAGGAGCTACTCACATTGCTACTGCAATTGCTCCTGTGTTGTTTAACAACGCTCCAACTATTTTCTTCAAACAGAAGCCTGATGGTGGGTTAGAATTGGTTGGACAAGGTACTTTCTTGAACTCCGACCACACCCGAGTCATTGCTGAAAGAGCAGTATTAACTGGTCATCCAGTGAAGATCCACAAGAGGCTTGTGACTGTTCGTTACATGTTCTTCAACAAAGAAGATATCAGCTGGTTCAAAGCAGTACCTCTTTTTACAAAGAGTGGAAGAACTGGTTTTATCAAAGAAAGTTTGGGTACTCATGGTTACTTCAAGGCTACATTTGATGGTAAGTTGACATCGCAAGATGTGGTAGCCATGTCGTTGTATAAAAGAGTTTGGCCAGAGATCTCTCATGGCTGGACCCAATAGCATATATGTATAATAGATGAAACGATTGACACTGCCTGTAGATATGGTCGCACATGTAGTAATGATTTTAGTTTTGTCCTTCTTTTCTTATCGGTGCGATTTTTCACTGATACTTTTCCTTCCATTGCTTGTCCTTCTCTTCTCCACATGCTGAGTTCATTCTTACCCCAAGGGTCCACACCCCAGACGTCTCTGTTCACTTGTAACACATGTGGTATCAAATTCGTCACTGCTGAATTGCAGAGAAAGCATATGAAAACTGACTGGCACCGATATAATCTTAAGAGAAGAGTTGCTGAATTACCTTCCATCTCATCAGATGTGTTTGCTGAAAAGATCCTCCAACAACAACAACTTCATGATGGAGGAGATGAAGAAGAGGATGAGTATGGATTTTTCATCCAAAAAAGGTATCGTCAAAGACAACCAAAAGAACAAGTGTTGGATACTCTTAGAAGAAGTAGAAAAGAGTTTGAGGATGATGCACGTAGTTTAGCCCGAACCGAAAGTCCGTCAGGATCTGTGTTTTCGGACTTTTCAACATTCTCATTAGGTGACTCAGTTCATCTTCCAACCGATGACGAATCAGTAGGTTCCGAGTTGAACTATAGCATCACTGATTCTGACTTCACCGATTTGGATTATGCCGAAGGCAGTGAAATGGACGAAAGTGATTTTGAATCCGAAGTTGGAGCTGACGATGATTACGAGTTAACAGAGATCATTCCCATAACCCAGTGTTTCTGCTGTGGTAAGAAAAACGAAGAGATTGAAAATAACATAAAACATATGTCTAACTACCATGGGTTGTATATACCAGAAAGGTCTTTTTTGATAGATTTGCCTGGTTTATTAACTTATTTCAGTGAGGTCATAAGTTACGATTATGAATGTTTGACTTGCGGGTTCCAGGGAAAGAATTTGGAAAGTATCAGACAACATATGAGATCAAAAGGTCATTTCAGAATACCCTATGAAACCAAAGAAGAAAAGGAGATAATTGCTGAGTTTTACAATTTTAACGTCGAATCTGAAGGATCAAAGTCCAAATCCACTAAATCTGTAGCATTTGCGGATGCTTCGGACGACAACGTGATGGTGAATGCAGTTGACAGCGATATTAATTCCAATATCTCTATTGTTCAAGTCGATAGGAGTGGCGTTGAACTCACATTACCTAGTGGTTCTAAAGTCGGTCACAGAACTATGGTAAGATACTACCGTCAAAATCTCCCACTACCCAGAGATATAAGCGACGGAGAAAAGACGGTGGCTTTGGTAGACAAAAGATTTGCTCCAGGTATCACTAATAGAGAGATTGTTAAACAAGAGAAGGAAACACAACTTATAGCTACGCGAGCCAAGAACTTGTATGAGAGACGGACCAAGGCTAAGAAAGCAAACTACCAGAAGCACTTCAGAGATGAAATTTTAGGTACATAGATGAAGGATATAGGATTTTTATGATTTTTCTTAAAATTTACAATTTTTCAAAAAAATAGGACTTATATATCCATGACAGTAGTGGACAGCCCAGTTGTTAGTTTCAAGATCTAATAGTATTCAAATGTGGACTGTGCTTCGATATTAGTAATGGGCGATTAAGTTTCCCCTCTTGCAGCCATCTTATTTTTTTATAGTAACCAATGAATACAGAAGTTTCAATTTAAATACAAATCTCTAATCTAATCCAGGTTTTCTTGTCATCGAGATGGCTCTTATCATCAACCTCTTCCCGTATCTTGATTTGGTCGACATTGAGGTGAATCCAATCTCAGAACTGATTACTCTGGTCTTCAAATAGATATGCGAATAGAGCATTTGCGGGTAATGGTTCGACTTCACGTGAACTCTTTTTCATAGTCAGTCATAACTAGATAGTCTTAGGCAGGGGACAACCCAAGCCGGCTACCTGATTGTTGTACGTGCTTAAAACTAGCTTGCAAGACAGAATAGACCCGTACCCCATGAACCAATTTTAGAAGTAACCCCACTTGATCCTCCTTCCTTGTCCTCTGAGTAAACCAGTGCCAATTTCTGCTTGCAACTCTCTTCTATATGCCCGTTGATGCAACTACAAGCAGTTTGTCATGCTTCCATGGCCTCACCTAAATTCTGTACCTCATCTCAACCTCGAACCAGATCGAAACTTCTCGAATTTCCTGGGGGCGCTAAAATTACGCGCACAAAATATTGATAAGTAACTGACTGATAAACCAGACGAGGCTCCACTTTCTTTATTAGATATAACAAATCATTTCTTATAGCGTGACAAAGCCGCTCTTTCTGTCACATTAGTAACTCTCCTTCCATCAGCTACTCGTAGAGTACATTATATCTATTCTAACTATCCCCTGTTAATGTTTGCCCACCATGATTACCCGAGAAACTCACTTATATGAGATCCTAGCAGTTAGTCCTAACGCCACTATCGAAGAAATCTCTCGCTCATATAAAAAAATAGCTTTAAAATGCCATCCTGATAAAACAAACCATAATCCTCAACTCACGGAGAAATTCAAAGAAGCAACTCGAGCCTACGAAATCTTGAAAGATGCTAACAAGCGTAGAGTCTATGACTATTACGGTGAATCAGGTCTTGATGGTACCGCCGTGACTCAACAACAACAACAGCAACAGCAACAACAACAACAGCAACAACAACAACAGCAACAACCACAGCAGCAGCAGCAACACCATCAATTCCATGTTCATACTACTAAAGTGTTTTCTCACATGTTTGACGACATCAATTCCATTTTCTCTAACAGTGCCAGCGCATTTGGCACCTCTATTTTCCCTCCATTCACCAATAATCGTCAAAACATGAAATCTCATACTCAACCTGCCCCTGGTAACCCAAATCAACCTGTGAGGGGACAAGACATTCATCATACATTTAAAGTGTCCCTCTCCGACTTATACTACGGTAAAATCGTCAAATTTCAATTACCGAAGAGAAGTAAGTGCTCTGAATGTGACGGACAAGGGTGCTTCCATCCTCAACTGTGTGACATTTGCAAAGGTCTGGGAAGAGTAATGGTTACGATGTTTAACCAATTCTCCAAGATCCGAGAATTAAGCCTGTGTAACAAGTGTGAGGGATCGGGTATTGTTATTAATCCTGCCGATAAGTGTCTTCACTGTAATCATGGATACATACGGGAGAACAAAATCATCAAAGTTAATATTTTACCAGGATCAAAAACGGGTGATAAATGTATCCTTCAAGGTGAAGGAGACGAAGGAAGAAATATAGTACCTGGAGACGTAATAATCCATTTACAAGAAATAAGCCATCCTTACTTGATAAGAAAATTCAATGACCTTTACGCCGAGTGTGACATTGACCTTAAAACTGCATTGTTGGGTGGTAGCGTCGTATTGAAGGATTTTATAAGCCCCGGGCAATCACTTAAAGTGTTTATCAACACCCACGGAATCTCCACAATAAATGACACCAACCATGACCTAATTCAAATGGGTGAAATCGTGGGCTCCATTGACGGCAACACTCCTAAGATCGTCAAGAATTTGGGAATGCCAATTAATGATAGCATTATTGATGGTTGTTATTACCAGGAGTCCAATGCTGTATTAGAATTAACCGATGTGATTTTTGACCTCAAGAGATATAAAAGAGGCAACCTATTTATTAAGTTCAACATCCAATTGCCTAAGATAGAAGATTTCATTGGAGGTGCTAATGATTTAGCTATGTTGAATAAGATTTTACCATCTACCCTGGCGGTTGGAATGGAAGCGAATATTCAATCTCATTTGTCAAATATTCCTGATATTTCACCCCAGTATTCCCCAGACCAATCAACCACCATGTCACAGTCACCACCAAGGACGAACCTCACTAAAAAAGCAAGAACTAGCTCCCCTGGAGATGACTTTGATTACAACGATATAGATATCGATGATAAAGTTAATGACTTCGATAAAGATGATGAAGAATTTTATCAACAAGAATGGTCATCTCAAAGTAAGAAACGTAAACATCATCCATCTAACGACATCGGAATCGAGTGCTAGAGCTCACTCAACCCACATTACACCAACATTGACACGAAATAATGATTTTTTCCAAGAACCTCTAATTTACCTCTATTGTGTAATGATATACAAATACAAGACTCTCATAAAGTCAAAATACTATATGTTTCATAGCTTCAACTACTAGCCGAGTTCTTGTCAGTAACTCCCCATACTTATTTTTTCTATAATAAAACGCGCGAAATCATCTTATCATTCTCAGATAAAGAAATAGCACCAAAGATGAGCGACGGGCGGATCTTGGATCAATCGTTGATCAAGGACTTGTCAAATCACATCTATGAGAAGCGGAAGGCTACAGCATTCCAAATTGAAGGGTTAACAAAATCAGCGGTTCAGCGTGATGATATCCAATCAGTTCATAAAATCATCGAAGAACTCACCGAGTTGACGAACGGGGCCTCGAACTCGGCTAAAATGGGGGCTATCACTGCTCTTGGTAGTGTTTCGGTGGCATTGGGTTCATTTGCAATTGCTTACTTCCTTGAACAGATCATCAAACCCATCTTCGCTACCTTCCGAGACACTGACGCAAGAGTAAGGTACTATGCATGTGAATCACTTTATAACATTGCTAAGATCGCTCGAGGAGAGATTCTACTTTATTTCAATGAGGTATTTGATATCTTATGTATTCTAGTGACCGACATTGAATCATCGGTGAAGAATGCTGCTGATATTTTGGACAGATTGATTAAGGACATTGTTAGTGCTAAATCTACCAACTACGTGTCAATTTTACAACAGCACCAACAAGAAGACGAAGCCCCAAGTCTGGCAATTGCTTCTCACGTAACAAATTCTCAAGGTGTAGCCATTCAAGTTAATCAGGTTCAGGACGTGAAGAAGGCATTTTCGTTGCCAAAGTTCATTCCTACGTTGTTAGAAAGGATGTACACCATTGATCCATTTGCCAAGCGGTTTTTGATTGGATGGTTAGAGCTTTTTGATGATATTCCTGCTTTAGAATTAATTACTTTCTTACCCAACTTCTTAGAGCCATTGATCAAGTTTTTGATGAATAATTGTCCTTCAGATGTTAGAATTGAGACTCAAAACCTCTTGAGCGTGTTTTTGAAGGAAATCAAATCAATTTCTAAAGTGAAATTTGAAATCAAAAAACGTCAATTGATTCAGGAAAGAGAAAGGAAAGTTACCAATACCGAATCAAAAAAACAGGATTCTGAAAGCTTGGTAGGTGAAATTAAAGAATTAACATTGAAACTGACCCAAGAAAATGACGATACTGTATCTATAAAATCCAACGAGACCACCATTGTCCATAAACAAACCCAACCCCTGGCGGCTAACGATTCCTTCTCTGCCGATGGATCTGAGTTTTCAAGTGGACAAGACATCTTCATTGATTATCCTAAATTGATAGATATTTTATTGTCTTTCTTGAGAATACCCAATAATTCAGGCGATCTTAAAGCTATTGACTTATCTACTGAATCCCATGATGTGTATTTGGAAATTCAGATCACCATTCTACAATGGCTACAGGAAATCTTATCCATAAGCCCTACTAGTTTTGTCAGGTTTTTACCTGATTGCGTTTCTACCACCATCAAAAGTATATCCAACACCGACGCCAATAAGGACATTGACTTGAGAAACCAATTCCTCAAACTTAACCTCTCTGTTCAGGATCTTATTATTAACCTTAATGAAAGTGCTGAAAAACATGCCATGCAGGAAGAAAAGTCATTCGGACTAGATTCGGATAATAAAGTAGATGATTTGAGCGACAGTAATGGAAAATTAAGTGTTGTTACTGATGATGATGAAGTTAGAGGATTAACCAAGGATGTTTATGACGAATTTATTGAAATTTACTTGAATAAAACTCTTCAAGGTATTGTCACTGAATGTTTAACATGCACGAATGAGTTTGCTAGAATCACATCGCTTGACTGGTTGATATTTCTTTATTCGAAAAACCCTGATGAGTTCTTTACTGCCATTTCCGAAACTCAACATGGTGACTCTAAAGATGCATTTGATTTAACATCATTAATAAAGTCATCGGCTGATTCAAGTAATGAGGTTATTCTGAAAGTTCTCCAATTACTTTCTCAGATATCTGAGTCTAATCAAGATTTCTTCAAGAGTTTTATGGTGAAGTTGATTCGATTTTTTGAAGCCGATGGATCGGAATCTTCTATCGATAAACGGTCTCATCAACAGGCGGCATTACCTAGAAGTAAAATCGAGTTTATTATAAGAAAACTTTGCTTGACTTTGAGCTCTGAGAAAATTTATAAAACAGTTTCCGAAGTGCTTGCATCCTACGATGAAGGGAAGGTAGAATTCTTGAGTTCTATCGTGGTGACGTTAAACAATATCCTTCTTACTACACAGGAATTGGCTGAATTCAGGAAGAAGTTGAAAAATCTAGACGTTTATAAAATTGAAGATTGGAGTCTTTTCGCTTCATTGTTCCAGAGTTGGTGTCATAGTCCCCCAAGTGCGTTGTCATTGTGTCTATTATCTTCCAACTATGAATTATCATACTTGATAATTAAAAATTTGGCTGAGCTGGAAGTTACATTTCAACTTCTAACTCAACTTGACATTCTTGTCCAACTCTTAGAAACTCCGATCTTTCTAAAGTTAAGACTACAATTATTAGAGCCAGAGAAGAACCCACATTTATACAAGACATTGTACGGGATTCTAATGATATTACCCCAATCGTCCACGTTCAATACTCTCCTAAATCGTCTCTCTTCATTGCCCCACATCTACCCCCCAAGTGGTGCAATGACCTCCCCACTGCTCACCACTACTCCTGTATCCACTCCTGGAGGCACGATTCCTGGACAAGCAGGTACTAACAATAACCAACTTTCAATAAAGAAAAAGAGGACCTATGAGATGTTAGATAAATTTTCCAGGATTCAAGAGAAGCATGAACAAGTTATAGCTAATCGAAAACTCAAAGAGTCTCTCTACAGTGACGAAATGATACGGGGATATTCTAGAAGTAACGGGGACCATGTCCGGCCCGATCGTCTTCTTAGACAGACCTCTACTGCTCATAGTTACTTTGGCCATGAAGACAAGACCAAAAGAAATGTTATGAGCCACCTTTCGAACAGATAATAGTTTTTGGTATCTTTAATAGGAAGGTTGCAACTAGTGCGAGTGTGTATTAACCAATAAGAAATTTACAGGTTGGGGGTGAGAGAAAACATCCACTTTTCCACTTTCCATCAACGTTTTTACAATTTACAACGCCATAACTGTAGGATCACAGAATTGGAATAATGGCGCCTAATAAGATGAAAAGCGATGCACAACACATTGATCAAGAAGTAGTTGATGAAGATGAAGTCGCGCTTCGACTTGCCACCGAATCAAATAAAGCACCATCGCTACCTCAACAACCAAAATTACCCCAGCATCAACAACAACAACAACAACAACAACAACAGAGGTTCCATCAGAGACAGCAGGACCAACAACAGCGAATTCACCAACATGTTCACCAACACCACCACCAGAGCCACACGCAATACCATGCCCAAAGCCAATTGGTGGACCAACAACAACAGGCGTTGTTGACAACTGATACTGATGTTCCCGTGTTTAAGTTGTATGACCTAAAATCAAAAGATTCCAAATATAAGAGATGGTCCCCACGAATGGACCAGTACTTAATAAAGTTATTATCGGACGTTGTGCATAGTTTTCCCAAAGGTGTTGAGGCCAAAATGACTAAGAAAGCTTGGGCTTATGTTACTAGTCGACTTCGAGCTGCCAATCCAGAGACAGTTTATTCGACATATACCAAGTATTCGTGTCAGCAGCATTTAAGTAACGTGAACCACCATAGATATAAAGTTTGGGTTGCACTCATGACTCATCAAAAACCCACTCCGTCGCCTTCTGGATTCTCTTACAGATGGGACCCTAATGATGGAAAGTTTCAAATTTACGAAAACTCCTCTGGAGCGTTGATCGATGATGAACGTCAGGTGAAATCATTACTTTATAGTGATGGATTATCTTTGCCTGACTTGGGTAACTTCAATAAGAATAATCTCATTGTGAATGATTTCTTCTTCACGGACAATTTAAAGTATATGTCAACTTATCACAATGACGTGCTACCCTTGCTAATGAGACTAGAAGACTTATACTCCGAGGGTCTTGAGGACATTTACCATCGTATTCCCAAATTTGATTTCCCCGATGCTAAGACCGAGTACTTCAAACCTTTGATTCCTGCCAGACTTAAGAAGACAAAAGATACTATTGTCGATAGCAAAAAAAGAACTCATTCTGATATCTCACACAGCGGAAATCATCGAAATATATCGCCTGACACCCATCTGCCCGAAGTAAACATATTTTTGAACCACGATAATGGAGATCGCTCCGATCTCGTAGGTGGCGAAGAAAGTGTGGATCCAATGTTGAAACGAGTAAGAAATACCCCTGATTCTTCGGTGAATCCTGAGACAACTACCGACTTTGAGAATGCTATTGCTAGTGCTGCTATAGCAGCCATTGACTCGCCAGCTTTAACTAATGGTCGTGACCCCCCAGTTTACTTCAAAGAGCGTAAGTGGTTCAATAAACTCATGTCGTTGTACAATAGTGATTTGATAACTTCAGACGAAGTTTTGACGGTCTGTGAAGGAGTGAGGGATGGGAAGATTCCTATTTTCATGCTAAATGTTTTGGATAATACTTACTATGCTGTTAGAAACGGTGAAACTCATGAGGTAGACTCGGAGGAAATTTCCGATACAGATGTAGTGAAAAGAATTCGTCAATTCATGCTTCCGATGACTTTTACGTCTTAATTTAGTTCATTTTGTATATAATGTGTAAATGCGTTTGATTAAATGCTGTATATATATGCAAAAGACAAAAGCCTAAGATCAGATTGTCGTTGATCAGACTTTGTCATCAGTTATTTCTGTGTTCCGAATCTGGCGATTCTTCATAAGGAGAAACTTATTGTTTTCCTGGGATACTATGGAGTCGTTACTAGCAATATTTGACGACTCGCTGCCAAATTTGGATTGACTGGTAATCGATCCTCGGTAACTTTCAGGTCTAATAATTACCCTAGCTGAGTTACTTGGATTTACTTTGTACTCTCTGATGTTATATTTGGATGCCTCAAGGATAGGGTTTAGCGAGGTTGTCATATGATGTTGGTCAGCTGTAGGAACTGTTTGTCTGGAACTTATGGAGTTGGTGGCATGTAAGGAGCCTTGTAATGACTTTATATCGAGTGGAGATGAGGATATGTTTGCAGTTGCTTGTTTGGGGATTGTGGGATGAATTTCTAATGGGTCACTAGTAGACTGCTTTCTTATTGATTCTATTATCATTTCACTAGTAGGAGCTGGATGAAGTGGAGATGATGGATCTTGCTCGGGAAAAGTGAAATTTTGTAATGCGAAAGGTGTGGGATAAAGAGGAGGATGATTTTTCACAGCCACATTATTTGCAGCCATAATCTTTTCATCATCAGAATGAACGTAACCTGATAACTCTGAAGCCAAGTCCTCTAGTCCTTTGAGAATGGAGGTATTGGCAGTTGATTGAGAGTTTCTTACCTTGGTAGAAACTGTTTTCTCGTATCCAGATTCAGTGTCATGTCTTGATTCACTGGTTTTAGGGCTTTCGGAGCTTGACGTACCCTGCACTACAGGGGCTTGACTCTGGAATCTCTTGATACTATCGTTCGAAGAAGATAACGTAGCAAAGGACCGATTCATTGGCTTCAATAGGTAGACAGTTGAATTAAAGAGAGTTTTTTCCACGTCATCGAGCCTATTCTTATTTTGAGCAAAGTAGGTCTTGTTAAAATCATTCACATACAACAGTTCCTCTGATTTGATTTTTGCATTTAATGAACCTGAATTTGACTGAGTTCGTAAGTGGGGTTCTCTTGACTTTTGTCGACGAAAGGTTCGAGAATCTTGCAATGAGTGCGGCAAAGTCTGCTTACTGGCTTTACTAACAAGTGGTGAATAGTGTGAGACAACAGGATCAGGGTGCTCGTTATTATCAGAGTTTACTCCAAATTCACTTCCAAAGATATCAGAGGCGTAACTGATTTGGGGAGAAGGTAACAATCCTGAGAACAAGGAAGCATTCTGCTGCATTAAATCGTCCGTGTTGATTGATTCTTCATCGGTATGAGCATCACTCGAAGACTCTAGTCTAGGAAGGCTGTTGTTAGAGCTGTGGCTTTGATTGCTATTATCATCAGATGATGAAGAAGAAGATAAATTACTGTAGGAAGAACTGGTGTTGGATGATTTTGATGTCTTTTTGGCCATGTCCCAACCGCTATTTTTCAATCTATATTCAATTTTCGCAGCCACTGTTCTTCTGATTAAAATTTCAAGTAACAACTTGCAGTTTATTTCATCAATTTGCTGTTCAGTGAGCGTATTGATATCTTGAGGGAAGAGATCCTGGAACCGAGGGGGCACCATGAACTTCTGACTAAATGCTTGTTCGCGGTATTTTTCATAAGCAGTTAGCTCAACTGGTGTAGTATCAACTGCACTACTAGTTTTCTTATGTAATGGAATGAATCTGGTATCCTTTGGATTTCCCCCTGTCTTGACAAACGTGTCTTTTAAAGGAGCAGATATGACTAGAGGAGGAGCTTCTTCTATTATAAAGGAGTTATTGCTTGTTATTTTGATGTTCTTGGTGGCGGAGTTAAGGGTAGGGTTGACATTAACCAAGTTACTATAACGATATACTTGCATTTTGCTCGGCAAAAGTTCTTTTAATAGACTACCAATGTCATTGGCTCCAAAAAAATCTTCTAGTTCTGTCTGGTTGTTGAACTTAGCTGGTCTATTATTGAGTTTAGTATAGGACGATTTTTTTTTTAAAGAGCTCTGACGCTTTACCGGAAATAAGTACCTGACTCTTCCGGCTGACTTTTGTTTGGAATTGGGGCGAAGTTTGTGTGTTGGGGTCTGGTTGAATATAGAGGAATGTGGTGACGAAGTTTGTGGTAAATCTGTTTTCCTGACCCTTTTATTTCGATTCTTAATAACATTTCTATTTCGTATCATGGATTCGGTGGAGATGATGGACCCATTTCGGGATATATTTGTATGCGAATATAGAATATGAGGTGATGAAGCCTGCTGAGCACCTGATGTAATGGCCTTCTGTATCTGTAGATACGTGGGGGTCATAGACGATGAAGGAGCCAAATTTGATTTTGGAGGTGGAGCAAAAGAGTCATAGAGAACTTCAAAAGGATTGGAAACAGTACGCTTGTGAGTCAGTCTTGAATTTTTAGTACCTGAAGCCTTTGAAGAATGAGAGGAATCACTAAGGGAGGCATTAAAGTCGAGGCTACTATTTTGCACGGCATGGACGATTCGTTCCTGGGAGGAATTTAAAACGATAAAGCTGTCCGACATTCTATTCCTTGCTGTTCGGAAAGTCCCCAAGGTATCTTGAGAGGAAGGATCAATACGATCCATTCCCAAAACCATTCCTTAAGTATGTGACTGAATTGACGAGAGAAGAAGCAAATGGCTACTTCGTTTTCTTTTTTTTTTCTCATACTCGTCGTCTAATCATTACATGCAGCTCAACGGGGATTCCGCTATTGTAGGGCTATTTTGTGTAGAGGGCTGAAACTACCAATATGATATGCCATTTAAGGCGACAGGATGGCTGGCTGGTTACTTGATTTGGCTGAAAAAACAGGTTGTGGGTGCGATCCTCCAAAGCCCATGCACGTGACCAAATTGCTTACATAATCCATTTGCAATCAAACTCAAACCTTTTGTAGAATAGATGCATAGCAAGCGATCCTCATAGCGTTGAAGTTATGAAAGTAACCTCTTCTAGTTCAAAAATTGTCTCAGATGCTTGATACCCGGTTTTCACGCTGTACCTGAGTCGTGTACTTTTGGTTTCATTATTTATCACGTGATAAAACAACGTGACCTTACCGAAAAGTCGAAACAAAAACAAACGCCTACTTCTTATTAGGGGAATCAGTTTTTTTTAGACTGGAGTTCTAACTGCCACTTTTTTTTTTGACTGCCACATTACAATCAATCATGGACAAACTTAAGGAAGTATGTATAGATATTTTGAGTAATGGGCATCGATCACTGTGGACCAGCTAGTCAATCGGGGAAATATCCAAGGGAATATGGGGTGGCGGCGCATTAGACGTGATCTGTCAAATGTTCGGAAATTGTAATTTCCGTGACTCAATACAAGTAACTAACAATTTAGAAAATCAACAACTTAAAATTGGATGCCGAAAAATGGCAAGAGAAATCCGACGAGTTAACCGATCGTATTAAGGAATTGGAACAAGAAAACTTAGAAAAAGATCATCAAATCCAAGCTTTATCTAGAAAGAATCAAGTTTTGGAGGATCAAGTCGAAAAAATTGAACATGATTTAGATGAAATTAAACAAACTGCGGATGAATCTCACTCTTTGAAAACTTCCAATGACAACTATACCAAGAAGAACCAAGTCTTGGAAGAAGAATTAGAAGAAGCCGATAAAAACTTGAAAGAAACAACCGAAAAGCTAAGAGAAACAGATATTAAGGCTGAACAGTTAGAAAGAAAAGTTGCCTCTTTAGAAGCAGAGAAGGAAGAATGGGAAAAGAAATTCGAAGAATTGACTGCCACCTACAATGCTGCTAAGGCTGAATTGGATGAAATCAGTCAAGAATTGGAAGCTATTTAATCGTGATACCCAAATATATATCCCCAACACTTTGCGTACTTAATAATAATTCATATTTTCACATAGCCATATCGATGTCGCAGTGTCGCACGCGTGGTATCGCACCAAAAAAACTAATCATTAAATTAAACAAAAAAAAAAAAAATTGGTGATGGAGTTAAAACTAAATAGTTTCCGATTTCACCGATTAAAGATTGTGCATGTTCTTTTTCAAAATTTTTTTATAAGTAGTGCCTATTAAATATTAGTAAAGATAACGAAAATATATCACTGGAATGGTCATAGGATGTCGGTGATTGAATCTCTCAGGAAAAGATTCGATAATAACCTAGCTTCCCATACCGTGGATGAAGAATATACAGTATCTCCATCAACATCGAGGTCTTCTGGTTCATCGGGAGTCCCCACGGTTCAAACCAATACTATAGCAAACCAACCATCTTACCTGTACGTCCACCCTGCTGCCATTGACATTTTCGACCCTGATGAAGAGGTGCCCCTGTATGAGTCGTCACAAATGCTCCATGTGAATTCAGAATTGGACCATCCTTCAAGAGACTTGAGCCAATCTAGAAATACATCTTTCCACCACCTTGTCCCTCCGTTACCTGGCCCCAATCTACGAACGAGCTCGAGCTCGACTCCGGCTCCAAACGAGCATACCCCAGAGCCCCAAGCTGTGACCTCGACGTTTGCATGGTTTTCCCTGACCAGAAAATTGGATGCCAAACGTTCTTTGAAAAGACTAGGACTTAAATTCCTCAATGCAAGACAACACTTTTTGCTCGCTTCTTGCCGGGATTTATCTCTCGTACCACCTTTAATTGGGCTCATTCAATCGTGGAAACGGGTGTTTCTCAATGACCCCAATCACCAATTTCAGACTAGTGCTCGAGTCTCGGAGCATTTTTTGGCTGGTGTTTGGTGCATTGTTTCCGGTTATCTTTCTTACTCATTGCTCGATGGGTTGATGATACGGTGGATAGTCAACTACTCAACGTCGGCAGCAATTGTCCGGATGCTCTCAATGTCAGTTATGATAATAACTATCGAGCAGTATCTTGCTTCCACATTTTCAGCTGATGGCTACAGGTATGGACTACACATCTGGATTCTTATCAGTTGCTGTTTGACCTTTCTGTATATCATTCAATCGTTTGTGACTTCAAATCTCGATCTTAAAGGCAAGAGAAGAGCTCGTTTCTTCGACTTCTACAACATCATTGTGTTCGCAGTGGTTCCCGTTGGTCTTGCCAGTTTCATTACTATGATTGGCTTGTTAAGGTCGTTGCTCATATTAAGACTTGACATTGACCAACAATCTTGACGGTTTATTCTGACTTAGCTTTACTTCTTGTTAATACCATTTGGGTTTCTTTTATATTTATATTTAATTCAAGTACATCAAGCCTGTGGTGTATGGGTGTATATTTGGTGCACGGATAATTTTCCAGGCATTTTTTTTTTCCTTTCAATTTTTCACCACCAACCTTCACAAACACTGTTAACCACTGCTCCCAACCGCTCATCGAACAACATGGGTGTTCATATCTTTGGTAAATCTATCAAGCATACTGCATTAGTCAGAGTACGTTTCCGTTGTTTCTTAGGGATATTCAACTAGGATCACTAACATTTTAGATCGGTTTGGCGAAGAAAATATTTGGTGTTGGATACCAAACTGCCGAAAGAATATGTGCTAAAGTGGGTATTTACCCGCAAATGAGAATGAACCAACTAAGCGAACCACAGATAATGGCTATTAATAAGGAACTTTCTGAAATGAACATTGAAGGGCAATTAAAACAACAAATTCTTGGTGATATTCAATTGAAGAGATCTATTGGTTCTTATGCTGGTCAAAGACATGCTGCTGGATTACCTGTTCGTGGTCAAAGAACTAGAAACAACATCTCCACTGCTAAGAGATTGAATAAAGTAGAAAGACGTCTTTGATCAAACGACAGCAAAAACAAACCATAAACCATCGCATCTTGTATATATTGTAGTCATCGCTAAATATAATTGAATTTTAGAGCGTTTTTAAATGCGTAAATTGTCATCATCGTCTTATGTGAGAAGCAAAACAACTCCAAACATTAGCCTTCTACATCGGAACGAATATGTAACGAGAAGGAAAGTAACTTAACGACTATTTAAATTTATACAGCAATTTTATGTAAATAACTTAATACCATCACCTTCATGGATGGTGTCATCCTCTTGTTCGCTCTCATCATTGTCTTCATCTTCATCTTCCTTCATGTTTACCTTCTGTCCTAAGAGGGATGCAAAGAACTCATCTATCTGATCATCGCTCCATTTCCAGCCACTGTGGGGAGTCTCGAAGTTAGCGATTTGATCTTGTATATGATATCTGAGCTTCCTTCCTTTGGAGGCTTTGGTATCGACGTTCTTCTTCAATTTATGTGCCTTTTGAGCACTTCTTAATGCAATTGTAAGCCCATTTGCAGGGTTTTGCGATTGAATCTTCTTATCCACCAAATCATTGAGTAACACCCTATAGAAGTCCTCGTCGTCAAAAATACTATCCAATTCCAACACTTGATTCTTGGTGTTCTTCTCTTCAGCGGGAAGATCAGGATTTTGGGGTTCTTCTTCACTTTCATCATTTGCTTCATCAACTGTATTCAAGTAGTAATTAATGGCAAATGGCTTGATTTGTCTTCTGTTTAGCTTAGTACGCTTGGCGAGTCTCTCCATATCAGAAAGATTGTTGTGCACTTGTTGTTCAGCTGATTGGTTAATGGCCTTGAACTTACCAGAATTTAAAGCAGTGGAGCCAGATGAATTCTGGATTTTAGCTGACCATTTTGTCAAAACTGAGGATCTGTACAGGTTAACAATCGAGTCATAACTTTGGGTACTATCAAGATATGCTGACAATGTTCGTTTCTTGGGGTTGGCACTTTTTGTGGAAATATTGTCGTTGGAGAGAAGTTTGGATCTGAATGTGAAAATGGTATCCAACAAATCGTAACAATGATCAATAGATTTGTTGGTAAGTTTATGGGTTTTGTCAGTGGATATAGGTTCTGACTTTAATGCTTCGTAATTCATTGGAAGTAAGTTGGAATTAGTTAATGCTTTTTGGAGCTTTAGTCTACCATCTATTAGAGAGTCAAATAACTTATGTTGTTGCAAGATGGAATAGCCTTTGATGGCATCAGTAGTGGTGGATTGGGATAATCTGTTTACTATATGTTTTCTTTCCTGGTTCAATAAGTTCTTTAACTTGGATCTTTTGGCTTCATCTTCTTCATCTTCTTCATCCTCAGGTTCAGATTCTGAATCAGAATTCGATCTTAATGAAGCGCCCGAGTCGGAATCATTCTCACCCCCATCCTCATCTTCACTTTCATCTTCACTCATTTCATCTTCATCCTCATCTTCTTCGCCAGATAATTCTGTTTCGTCATCAAAGAGGGCTTCTCTTGAAACCTTGGATCCAGTATACTTTCCTCCGAGCTCTACTCTATGATTTTTTTTTCTGAGTCTTGATTCTGACACTTTCACATAGTGATTACTTTTCATATCATCATCCGATTCTTCCAATTCAGAGTTTTCTTCACCAGAAAACCTTCTATCGGCTATTTCATTGTCTTCAATATCGAATTCTGTTTGAGGCTTACTCAATGCAGCTATCTGCTCTGCCAAAGACTTCTTAACCATGGTGAATTTAGAATACTAGCTGAATACCATTTTTTTTGTTAAGAGATGAGATGAGCATAGATCATTACAATACAGACCCGTACACATTATTCTATTCAAATACACCCGTACACTATATAATTTTTACCCACCACTATCTTGTACGACAGACCAGACTAAGTACCTCTGACACAGTCGTAATGCTGCCTAAGTACCATCTTCTCGTCTTGACTAATGCCGCTTGCGTTGCAAAACTTCGTTCAACAACATTCGTGTGTTGGTTATGAACAATAGTGAAGGCTGTGGTTCACGTGACCGTAATAGGGAATTTCCATGCTAAAGAAAAAAGAACCGTGAAACAAAACAGTGCAACAGTTTCTTAAAAGAGAACCAAAAAGAACCTGATAATCCTTCGAAGAAGCTTTCAGACAAACCACATACTACTCGTCACTCGCTCTTTATTCAATATCATGAGATTCTTCCATAGCTTGCTAGCTTTATTTTCAGTAATATCCTTAACCTTAGGGTTAGCTAATCAAGATGATGGTGGAGCTACTACCACATCCAAAGTGGTGACTACCGTATGGGTGACCCTTACCACTAAAGGAAAGCTTACCACCATGGCATCGTTATATTCACAGACCTTTACTATTGGGTACACCGAAGCCACAGCTGATGCTGCCTCTGGATCCATGGGCTTAGGAAGCATTCAGGGATCTGTGGGAGGTGTGAGAACGTATGATCAAACTACCATTACATCTAACGGTGCTGGTAACAGCAATCCTGATGTGTTGAGTTCCGTGTCTCAAGCCATTGCCTTGATAGTAGGAGTTCTCCTTTTATAGGTGCGTACCAACTCCTGGGAGCCAAAATTTGCACACCACATGTCCTGTTCTCTCTGGGACTAATTAATTCACTTGGATGCCAGATGTTTCTGAGTAAGGAACTATTTATGCTACAATCTGGTATACGAATATAACTTCATTTCATGTTTGTATCTTACCATATACGTTGATGTCAAGACTGGTGTAGGCTAAGTAGCCTTTTTTTTCTTTTTCACTACAAATTCTGTTGGCTGTGAAGTCGATTTCTACAATACAATTCTATCTTTCCTCTTCTGCTACCGTCAGCCTGGGTGCTGTAGTCTCCATACTTTTTGGGTCCATCGTCCTGGTTTCACACTATGCTGACGTTTACTGCGAAACAGACAAAACGAGCTCAAATTTACCCGCAAAATTTGTGGATGAAAACTTTGAAGCGAGAAAGCGTTTTTGCTGAAGACATAAAAATTTACTTACTTCTACGACGATAGACTTGGTTATACACGAGAAGTATGTACAAAATATTAAAGCATAGCGTAGGAGTTGCAAGGGTATGATCTGAAGTCATGCTGTTGATATGCGTCTTCTTATAAACTCAATAACTAACCTTTAGAATGGCTGAAGAATTGACTAAACAAACTGAAGATTTAACTTTAGAATCTCCAAAGACTGTTTTAACAAGTAAAGAGGAATTTACCGTCAAGCACCCATTGAACAACAAATGGACTTTATGGTACACCAAGCCCCAAACTGGTAGAACCGAAAACTGGCATGACTTATTAAAACCAGTCATCACCTTCTCATCCGTTGAAGAGTTCTGGGGTATTTATAACTCCATTCCACCTGCCAACCAATTGCCTCAAAAATCCGATTATCATTTGTTCAAAGAAGGAATTAAGCCAGAATGGGAAGATGAATTAAACTCTAAAGGTGGAAGATGGCAATATTCTTTTATTAGTAAACGTGATGTTTTACCGGTAATTAATGATTTGTGGTTAAGAGGATTATTATCTGTTATCGGTGAAACCATCGAAGATGATGAAGATGAAGTTAATGGAATTGTGTTAAATGTTAGAAAGAGTAACATTAGAATTGGTGTTTGGACTAAGGATTGTGACGAATCAAAGTTAATAACCTTAGGAAAGAGATTGAAACAAGTGTTGAAATTATCTGATGATCAAAAGATTGATTTCATGTCCCATGATGCGTCAAACAAGAAGGGAAGTTCTCCTCAAATTGTTTTATAATGATTTAGTTTATTGTATACATACGGTTTTACCCTTATTCGTAGAATTAAGTGCGGGTCTAAGTGGATGTTCTAGAGTTGGCTCAAATTCGAAATTGCAAAGTTGAGCTTGTAGAGCAAGACATTAGTTCGGGAGTACTCTTACTGAAGTAAGATAAGCCGTAGGAGATGAAGAAAGGCAGATTATAGACGAATGCTTTATGCTTTTGCATGTGATCGCCCTTGCGTACTGATCTCTACTATAGGCCTATAGGATTCACTTTGTCTCTTATAAAGTCATGCACAGTATCCCAATACGTGGGTTGCATCACTGTGTCGTTATGGGAAGAATCAGGGAACTTGTGGAAATACTTCTCTCTCGATTTGAATAATTCGAACAACTTGTCCATATGGTCCGGAGGCACTATTTCATCTTTTCTAGCACTAAGCATAACCACAGGAATGTCGCTTGGAATTTTCCCCACAAGACTCTCCAGATCCCATGTCTCGGTGACAAACCCAGTGAAGTATTTGAGGAATGGGAAGATATGAGGTACAGTTTTATGAATTGACAAGAAGGTGTTTTCGAGAACGATTCCTTGGATGGCAGACGAGTAAGTGGAAGCGATGTAAATTGCCACAGCACCCCCGAGGGATCTGCCATACAACACGATGGAGCTTTGTTGGTATTGTTCATCTTCATGCGTCAAATACTCCATTACTCGCTGAGCATCGAGTTTAAGCCCTTGTTCTGATGGCTTACCAGTGGATTTCCCGTAGCCACGGTACGAGTAGATGAATACGTTGTACCCTAAATTCTTGTAGAAGAGGGCTACTATAGGTAGAGCATGTCCTATATTCCCGGCATTGGGGGATAGAATAAGGATAGTTTTATTGGTGTATTTGGAAGAATTTTTATCATGCTTGAGCGAATAACACTGTAAAATTTCACCGTCTTCCGTTTTGAGATTGAGTTCTTCGTACTCAGGCATATCAAATTCATCTGGAGTAGCACAATACCCGTGTCCATCGTTTAAGCTAGCAGGATAGATAAGGGTAGATTGATAAGTGTACAATGCTGCTAGCAGAAGCACTGCCAACCCTATTCCTATCTGGGTCAACACCTTGGCTATTTTGAACGAGCGCAGTAACATTGTATACAATGACATAATAGAGAGTATCAAAAATGTATACTCGAAAGTGAAGAAAAGGTGGAGTGAGAACAACAAGTGAGGGTTTGATAAGAAAAAACGTCATACAGAAAAAAAAAATTAGACGTGGAGTGAGAATATCTTTATAGGTGGAACACCAACAACCACCAAACAGAGTTCGGCCATGTCCGTAAATAACCTGACCTTGGCTAAGTTTGCCTTCAACATCTACGGGTCATTGAGCCAGAACGAGTCCTCGGGCAACTCTCCTACAGGGTCCAACTCATCGTCACGACCCCGGTCTATCACTGGGCACACCTCCAATAAGTTGGTGTACAACTGTGAACGTGAAGTCACCTGCTTATCTGAGTTGAACTACCCTCTAGGACAAGTACTGGACAACTACTATGATCAGCTTCCAGCTAATCATGTGATTGTTGGCGGGAAGAACTACTTGAAGTTACTCGTATTGAACGCAGATCAATCAGCCATCATCAATGAACTAAACATCATGGAACAACATAACCAAGGCTACACCACTTCCCGAATGCAAACAAATAAGCTCGTCAATGTTAATACTATAAAGTCCCATAACGATACCATTGCCTGTGGTCTTGCCAATGGAGTCATAGCCATCTATAAAGTGGGTAATAACGGTAAATCAAAGCTCATCCAAAGACTTTCCGACCATAAACGTTGTGTGAACACCCTCGATTTTATTGTGTCAGAGACCAATCAAGAGGTCCCAAACCAGTTGCTTTCTGGTTCTCAAGATGGTACCATTAAACTCTGGGACTTACGTACAGCCAATCCTAAACCTGTTCTCTCAATCATATCTTCCACTCATTCAGACCCTATCAGATCATGCCAATACTCGGCCCATTCTCCCTCCCGTAACAAACTCACAGTGCTCTCTGTCCATGACTCTGGGTCTCTCTGTAAATACGATCTACGATCTCCGTCCGGTGGCTCCAATCACCAGTACACCCAGCATTCTCACCAAATATCCATGCCCGAACGTAAATGGAACTTTCATACCGGACCTGCATTATCATTGCATATTCATCCAGAAAGAGAGTATGTCATCACAGGAGGAAGAGATAAAAAGTTGTGCGTTTGGAACTACGGAGACTCGGCTTCTCATCAAACTAAAGTGGGGCCAGAACACATCGTGAGTACTCATGGTCCTGTAATGAAGGTGCGGTGGAGTCCTTATCCCAATTCTTCTACAAATGTCCCTTATGATTCATGGAATTCCGAAACTGTTGATGCTGCTGAAGATTTCGAAAGAAGAGAACGAAAGAGATTGGGTAATTCGTTATATAATTACGACTTTGCTTGTCTGTACTTGAACGAAGATACAACAATCACCGTCTATAACCTCAAAAGGAAGTATATCCCTAAAGAAATTGTCAACACATCATCTCACAAACCATTCCAGAATTTCATCTGGGCCGAAAACAAAGACAGGTCCCGTAGACTATGGACTGTCACCAAATCCAATCGTTTTGCATCATATGAACTAGATCATATAGACGAGCAGACCCATCCTAACATTTTACGTCCATTGAACCATTTACCTGCTGTTGCCATGACATGGGACAGCGGGTTGGGTGACTTTTGTTTCGTAAGCCAAAAGAGAGATGAATTCCAACAAGGTCCACTAATGGATTTAGACTCCTCTCTACAGAAAGATAGTGACACCGATCACTCCGCCGAAATGGCACTCTTATCAGAAGGCAATAGTTTCAATCTCGACCATGAAATTTCCGTGTGGGACGAAAATTCCCCCGACTCACGTCCCTTGGAACGCCAGTCGTCCCCTAGTAACGTTGAAACTCGATTTAACGTGGGTTCGATTCCAGTAGCATTTAATGCTCAATTCAACTCGACAAATACCTCAGTGACTTCATCTCCAGTAGAGAAACCAAGCTTCTCCAAGTCTTCAACTCATGCTCATCTACAAATTACCAAATCTCCCTCACCGATCGCCCAGCCTCGTGCAAACCCCATGGAAATTTACAGTGCATCTGCCGGTATTCTGCCTTCTTCTGCATTGCAACGTCCTAGTCTTAAGCGGACAACGTCCCAATCAACTCAAGGGTCTGGAGTATCAGTAAGCTCCTCTCCTATTCAACAGTATTTCTCTCAACCACAACCTCAATCACAACCGCGGCCTCGGAAACTCATCAATGTGTACCACCCATCACCATATTTGGTACCATTGTCAATACCACTTCCTTTGAACAATGAGCAAGTCTTCAAAATTGCTGCTGATGGTTATATGATTGAGGTTCCAGAATCATTTGAGTTGGTGGACGTTTGTACTGTCAATGCTCGTATTGCCAGTACCGTAGGTAGGTACCGGGACTGTCAAATCTGGAGAATGTTAAGTGCTAGTCTTGAACAAGCCCCTCAGCAATATTCCCCTAACATTGACCAAGTAAGTGGAAATGTGCATTATGACGAAGAAGAAAGCAATCATCATCCATCAATTCTGTCAGATCTTGGAAATTTCGTTGGATCCTATAATTCAAACTCTACTCTGACCACTAATTATGGAGCTACAACGACTGGAGGCAACAGTGTCGATTCTGGTCAAGTATCAGGACTGTTCAATTTGAAGGATAAGAATTTGCATGCATTTGCCGATAAGAAGAACGGTTCATCTCATAGTTTGAATTTTCTCTTAACCCAATCCGGGCCCAAGATAGGAAATACTCATAGTATCAGTCCCTCACGCTCAAATAGTAATTTGATGAATCCAAACACCAATGCTAGCTTCACCAATTTGGCTAATAGAGAGAGAAACCTGAATGAAAATGAGAGTGCTATAGCAGATGACGATGGAGATGATATTGTCATTAATCCAGAGCCAATACCTGAGGAAGACACTTGGAATCCCAATCTTGATCCTACGAACAAGGCTCCTAGAAAAATGAAATCATTAGATACTGCGATTTCTGACCCCGAAACTGTCAAAGTCACTCGTTCGTACTCTAGAAGAGCCAGACATTCATTTGGTTCCAATGCATTCCATAGTAGATTTAATAGAGCCAGTCAATCAGGATCAGAAGATTTAGATAACGAAAACCTCAATATCTTGAATAATGCAGCCAACTCGTTTGCTCATTCGTTCAAATCAACTCCCCAGCTTATCGACAGCCCATTACAGTCTTCAATTCTTTCTCTGTCACGGAAAGACTCATCAACTGGGATCGGATTTCATGGAAGCAACCGTTCCTCTTTCCGAAATTCACCAATTAGTGCTACGCTTGGATTTCATCGTGATCACTTTAATAGCCACACTGAATTACTTGATTTAGAAGAAAGCCCAGAGGATCAAAAGTCAATGGAGTCTAGTAAATATAATGCTCCTGCTGCATCTGAGCTTACTAAGGCAATTCATGAAAGTGAAAGCTTGAAACAAACAACTAACCAGGTCGATATGCCGTGGGGAACTGCCAACTTACTTAATAAAGCGTTGGACTATGCAAAACTACAGGGCGATATTATAATGACGAACACGTTAATTCTTCTCTTCTATCGTTATTTCAACGAAGGTGTTGGAGGGCTGCTTAAGAAGCAAGAAAGTCTAGAGAGTTTGGCATTGTATGTGGATATCTTACGAAAAAAACAGCTATTTGTGAATGCTGTGAACATTGTTAAAGCTGCACCCCCGGAACTTAAAACTGAATTGAGCAATTTGAGCAACAGCGACGTCAATTTACGATTCTACTGTAGTTGGTGCCAAAAGCTTTTGGTCAATGAAGAGTCCAAGGCGAGACTCTATCATGAGGAATTTGGGTTTTGGTACTGTGATAAATGCTCCAAGAAGCAGCATAACTGTATCTATTGCGATGAGCCATGCAAAGGGTTAAATGTTGTAATGAGTTTAAGATGTGGCCATAGAGGACACTTTGGATGTCTTCGTGGGTGGTTCGTAGAAGAGGAAAATACCGAGTGTCCTGGGGGATGTGGTGAACAATTGTTCATATAGCTCCATGTTGAATTTACTGTATATACGACTCAGTGACTTCTGTATATTCTATATTAATTCTACATCATCGATTTCCACATACTTTTGGATCCATTTATATTTCACAACATATATTCCTCCATTTACCAACTCTAATTCTTCATCCCCTAAAGATACCACTATAGGCTTAGTAGCTTTTACTCTTATGAACACAGGCAAATCCAAGTTTGGCTTTGATACCATCGACTGGTTTCCTACGTTGTCATCTAATAACGTTAAGAAATGGGGGAGCTTCTTCAAGAAACTGTTGTTGTAGAGCTTGGTTAGGATTTTGAAATGTTTATGCATGTATTCTTTTTCATCTTTTGATAGTATAGATTCCTTTTCGTCTTCTTCTTCCTCTGATGTCTCGTTGATGTAATGAATAAGAAACTCGTCTAACTTCTGAAGCCGTATACGAAGGTATAATCGTATTATGTAAGTTAACCTTTCAATATCGGTTTCTATGATCATTAGCTGGAGCTTGGATCCGGGGTCAACTACTCCTGTTCCTGCATTGGAGTCACCGTATTCATGAGAGTCTAAGAGATTCTGCTGTTGATATGAAAGAACCTCCAATACTTTATTCATCAAGTCGCGTTTATAAGGTAAGAGTTCCGGTGCCATACGTTCGTTTAACATGGCAGTTAGGAGTTGACTATCGATATTACTACTTTGTTGTTGAAATTTCTTAGTCCTGAATGACTCCTGGTGGAAATCATTAAGAATATCATCGATCTTAAGCTCGGCCATGGTCGGTTGACAAATAGATAAAAGAATTACAGAGATCAGATATCGAGATGAAAAAAAAAAAATGAATATATCTACGCGCGTCAACATCGCACTGTTATCATTAAACATACAAACCCTCTTCCTAGATCATCTATGGATAGACAGTCACTTTTGGAGCAGAAGAGGCAACGGCTTCAGGAATTGAAGCTGAGGCGACTTCAAGGCAGTTCCAGTCCCTCCAAATCAATCGACGATCTCATCCACAGTCTCCAACAACCAAAAGGTAAAGCCATAGATGTTGCGGTGCAAGTAGATACAGTTACAACTGCTATTCTAGATACACCAGCATTAGCTGCTCCTCGAGACATAGACACTCATGACAAAGAAACCCAGATAGTCACTTACGATAAAGGGATACAAGTTGAGCCAATAGAGTCGAAATACCCATACATACCTCCATCTGGCTCTCAGCCAATAGCAGACCCCATACCAACACCAACGACTTCTCCAGATAATCCAGAGCATGAACCCGAAAACCTAAATCCAGACCTTGTTGACTCACTCAAACGACTCAATCGGGTTTTGGCCTTGGATGCTGACTTGCCGTCGTTGTTTGCTGATTTCACCAAAGTCCCTGTTTCGGAAGACCCCAATCACAACCAAACCCAACATGCTGTGGAGCAAATGCTCCCTCCTGTTGCTGGTCGTTATGTGACAGACATAGACACCAATTCGGAATTCATTGTGGTAGCATACTCTGCATATAACCATGATCAGAAGTTTCTGGAATCGGCTGCAAATCGTATCCGCTATGCTCCAGGTCTCGCTATAATATACTCTATCAGGGCCTCCAAACCATTCCCTGAGTTCTTCTTGGAAGCCTCTACATCCGTCAGCAAAATCAAGTTTGAACCACATTCCGCTGCAAAGATAATTGGTGGGTTGAAGGATGGTAAAGTAGTTATATGGGACATTACTTCTTGCGAGCCTAACAAGATTAGCATTTTACCATCTCTTAAATCATCTTTACTAGCATCTTTGAAAACCACCACCAAAACTGCAAGCAAACTCATATTCATTCATCATACCTCAGAAATTATATTTCTCGATACCATATCTACAGACAACAGCAACCCTGCAATAATCTCCATATCCAGAGATGGAGTTCTAAACGTGTGGTCCACAAACTATTTAGCATCTCCAAGACTCGGCTCCATAAGGCTCTGTGTGCCGTCTAAGCTAGACTTTCTTCAGACAAAGTACGTAGACCCCATGCCAGTAGAGAATGCCCTTCTTCTCGAAAGTAATGCTATGAACACGTCGAAAATTACTGACAATCATATGCCAGAGTTCCGATTTTTGGACAGAGTCGTGGTGGGAACATCCTCAGGAAAGATGTATAAATTAACAAATAGTAAGGTTGATGGCTTCATTGATATTAACTTTGAAATCGAAGTCAACAAATTTGACACTTTTGTTGCCAATAAAATTTCCTCCATCATTGAATTACATCATAAAGACGAACTGTTCATTGTTACTTCTCATTACAATTGGACCCTAAAAGTTTGGAGGTTGTCGACTAGCACACCTGTAATAACAATACCTACATCTTCACTCATCATTGACTCGTGCTCTCGACCTCATCATCCCCTTCAATTCGTCAGCGTAGGAACAATAAAAGAAAGCAAAGTTTTGCCGGTTGTTTTCTTCTGGGACATGAGCAAGAGAATGATGTCTCCATTATTTGAAATCAGTTTACCATTTCACGACATTACTTATGCAAACCAGGTAAAATTTAATCCCGATGGCAACAAATTACTTATTGGCCTTAATGATGGCTCGGTTGCTGTGTGGGACATTGATGACAATGCTTTGGCTGAATATACGTCGGATGAGGATACACTCGAAAGTTTTATTGACAAGTAGTCTACATATTAGTTTTTAAGCTGATACATAAAGCTATTAAACTTCATAACTGATGTAACAAAAAGTTCATTAGGTAGTATACAATTTACTGTTTATTAATGAACAAACTATTGTTCAAAGGAAATTCGAGAAAAGCTTATCTCGAGATCTGATGGATATTTTACCTCCAATATCATTCGGCTCATCCGCAGCCTCTTGGTTAATTGAGATGCAGTCATGCGTGGCCAAAACCAATAACTCAAAGAAACACTTAGTAGCTTCTCTTTTACGATCAACCTTTATAGAAGCTCCGTTTTTGGAGATTGTACCAAGAGGCAATGATTCTGAAATATCCTTCTCTATAACTTCTGAGAGTTCCACAGTGTCTTTATTTTCTGTCAAGGTGTTTCTAAGGTGTTCGGCAATTTGAATCGATGCTTTTGCTGCACTAGTAAATTCATTCTCAGTATCGTCTAGAGGCAGTGCCGGTAATTCTGGGACTTCTGGAGGAGATCCTACGTCAGAGTCTAAACCTGGTAACGAAAGATCAAATTCATCATTGTTGAAATCAAATTGTTCATCTTGTTCCTCATGCTCTTTTCGCTGGGCCTCCTCTTGTTCGTGTAAACGTACACATTCTTGTCTTAATTGGTCATCAATGTTCCATAATTTTCTTCTCTTATTCATTATTTCTGGTGTAGACAACTCCCGAATAAGCAGCAACTTTTCTGAATCTGTCAAGTTTAATGTTATTGATTGTTCATTGATTCCTGTGTTGCTCATTTGAAAATGTTGGATTGATCTCAATAAGTCAGTTGGAATACCAGTTTCCAAATCTGCAGCCGAATCAACGGTAAGTTTACGTTTGTTAGTTCTTATCTCACCTTCTTCGCTAATTCCTACTATTGCTCTTCTTGGTCTTCTTTGCATTGTTGGTGGTGCCGTAGGTGGTAGAGTCAGTGGTTCGATTGTTGGTAGCTCATCAATGGTTTCCAAAGGGTTTCCTAGATCAAAATCTATCACCTCTTTCGTTCCAGTGTTGATGTCAAGTAAAGACTGTTCTATATTATCTTGTAACATCTGGGTACCATTTCTGCCTACTTCGATTGATCTGTCAGAGTCATTTTTGTCCACTGCATCATCATTATCGTCAGCGTTAAGGTCAAAGTCCAATTGCAAATCGAAATCATCATTTGCAATGTCTTCATGTCTTCCATATTCAACAGACTGATTGTAATTGAAGGAGTCTTTATTGGTCACATCAAAGGAACTGATGAGTGCATCTGTTTGAGGTTCAAAATCATCATCTAAGTTCAAGTCTTCCTGATAAAGAAGTTCAAAATCGGTCACTTGATCGGGTAGAGTGAGATTGGAAACGTTGGAAATTATTGTTTTTTGAGGAGCTAGGTTAATTGTCAAGTTTGCGTTGCCATTTGTACTCCCAATTCCACCCAAGACCATGGCACCACTGGCATATTTAAAGGAGTTCTTTAACTTATAGAGTACATCATTAACATCATCCAATAAGTACTTTGTCTTACGGGAGAAAATTCTGACAATCCCTAACAACAATTGTCCTGAAAGTCTTAAGGTGATTGTATTGGTGTTGGTTTGTTGTCCAGAAGAATTGATTGGTTGATTAGAAATGTATTCAGATGACGAGATGATATTGGTGTTGATTAATTGTTGTTTCGATAGCTTCTTTTCGTAGTTGGCAGCCAACCATACATGAGCCAACGGTCCCTGCTTCGAAAGTAGCTGTTCTGAGTTCATACCGACGAATACGGTGATGTAAGAAGAAGAAAGAGTTATGATTTCGATTAAAAACATAAACCGCGATGGAATCACACGCGTTAATAATTTCTGGATGTACGGAGGTGCCTCAGGTCGTGTAGTATCGCCGAAAATATGCCATAATGACGGACTGAGGTGAATAGAATGAAAGTTACCCTAGTGTTCATCGGTCTTATATCGGAGTTAGTCGGTCGATCGCTGTTGTTCTAGTTCTGGTTATCATAGTAATATAAATTTACCGAAATATTGGGACTTAACGACTTTTCTCCAAATCCCTGGTTACAATAATGAATTTGGAGACGAAATTGAATGAATCGTTGCATGATGTATTAAAATCGGCAGGGTATATCTTCGAGATCATTAACAATAATAAGAAACAGAGCAATACAATTACTGGAAGTAATAATCAATTGATAACACCGATAATTACAGCACAGCTATCCAATAGTCTTAGTCAGTTTGATGATTTATTAGACGAAACAGTCTCGAAATTCAACGATGCTAAGTGGTGTGTAGAACAAATCCTCGAAAACAAGCAGAAACAAGAGGAGCTCAAATTGAAGGAGGGAATAGAGAGGCAGAAACGTAAGGAAGAGGAAGAAAAACGAAAGAAGGAAGAAGAGGAACAAAGACGTAAAGAAGAAGAAGACCGCAAACATAAGGAGGAAGAAGAAAAGAAGCAAAAAGAACTAGAAGAGGAGCAAAAGGCAAAAGAAGCTGAGCGACTTAAAAATGAAAAGCAAGAACAAGAGAAGAAGCAACAAATGGAGGCTAAGCAGGCAGAGTTACGGAAACAGCAAGAAGAAGAGGCAGCTAAGTTTCAGAGTAATTCTAATGATATAAATGATTTTATTTCACCAGGATTTGATTTCAACATGGGTGATTTAACTGGTGATAAAAGTGGTGCATTGGATATTCCTAATCCCTCCGACATACTATCTTCAATCAACTACGAAGGGTTTGGTGGAGATACCAAGAGCAATAGCGAATCTACCAATAGCAATGCTAAAGCTCAAAAGTCTAATAATAACAATGCTAACGACAATAATGACAACACCAACGGATTGGATAATGATCTTGATCTTGATATGAACAACTTACTCGGAAACGACGAACTGCTTCTTGATGGCTTGAACATGAGCTTACTAGATCAGGGCTACGGCGGAGAGAATGGAGCGAATAACGGCGTGAACATGGACGAAGAAGAGTTCGATGTGGATAATTTCTTAAACCAGTTTGGAGGTGGAGACTAGTCACTGTATATTTTGCATTAATAAATTGTATTATACTAGTATTAAATACATCGACCCGTACATCTCAAACGATATAATCTCAATAATCATGGCTATTAGAGGTGTACGGATCTGATTCCTTTGACTTGTCCAATCAAATTCCCTAGTTACGCGGGCGTGCGTTTACCACGCGGGAAATCGGAGTACCTCAAATTTTTCAAACACAGCACAGATAATACGAACGACACTCAACTTCTCTGGTCAATTACATCAATTTCATCATGTTTAGACAAACCATTCGTCAAGTTGCTAGACAATCAGCTAACGTTGTTAGAAGAAACTATGCTACTGAAGCTGGTGCTTCTGACGCTTTAAAGTTGTCATTGGCACTTCCATTCGAAACTTTATACAATGAATCCGAAGTCGAACAAGTTAATTTACCATCTGTAAATGGGGACTTAGGTATTTTGGCCAATCACATTCCAATTGTTGAACAATTAAGACCAGGTTTATTAGAAATCATCTCTAAAGGGGGTGAAACCCAGCAATACTTTGTCAGTGGAGGTATCGCTACTGTCCAACCAGGTAACAAATTAACCATCAGTGCCATTGAAGCCTTCAAACCAGAACAATTCGACGCTCAATCCGTTAAAGACTTAATCAGTGAGGCCCAAAAGAGAGCTGCCTCTGCTGATGAATTCGTGGTTGCTGAAGCCAACATTGAATTAGAAGTATTGGAAGCTTTACAACACGTTGCCAAATAAGTTCGTATTATGTCATCTCACTCAAAATTCACGCCTAGATAACAAACCGTAGTGTACCTCAAGCGAATGTAGTAGAAGAACCACATCAATGATTGGTGGTTGAACGAAGAAATACATAAGGTGCACGGGTTCATACGCTTGCTTTTTCTTCGTCTTTTTCAATGCTCTGTGTAAATTCCAGCCCATGCCAGTCGGCGTCCTCTGTTCCAAGGTGCCTCGATCGGCAAGATTTCTGGGAAAAAACACCCAAAACAGTAGACATCCCAGGATTTTCGCTGCGATCTGGGGTAGGGGAGTGGTCATATAAATACATAGAGGACATCGTCAGATTTTATTTTCATAATTTCTTCCATCTCACCCTCACAATTGACAGAAAATGGTTAAAAATCCATCCTTAGTGTTGAACAAAATCGATGACATCTCTTTCGAAGAGTTTGATGCCCCAGAAATCACCCAACCAAATGAAGTGTTAGTGGAAGTGAAAAAAACTGGTATTTGCGGGTCTGATATCCATTACTACGCCCACGGTAAGATTGGAGACTTCGTTTTAACCAAACCTATGGTGTTAGGACATGAATCCAGTGGTATTGTTGTTGCCGTTGGTAAATCTGTCACTTCCGTTCAACCTGGTGATAAAGTGGCTATTGAGCCAGGTATTCCTTCCAGATTGAGTGATGAATACAAAAGCGGTCACTATAACTTGTGTCCTCACATGGTATTCGCTGCCACTCCAAATTCTACCGAAGGAGAGCCAAATCCTCCAGGTACCTTATGTAAATACTTCAAGAGTCCTGAGGATTTTTTGGTGAAACTCCCACCTCACGTTTCTCTCGAAATGGGTGCATTGGTAGAACCACTTTCTGTTGGTGTCCATGCTTCTAAATTGGCTTCTGTCAAATTCGGTGACCGCGTGGTTGTATTCGGTGCTGGTCCTGTTGGTTTATTGGCTGCTGCTGTGGCCAGAAAATTTGGGGCTGCTGGTGTACTTGTGGTGGATATCTTCGATTCCAAACTTCAATTAGCCAAAGACATTGGTGCTGCCACTCACACTTTCAACTCTAAAACCGGTGGTGGTGCTAAAGAATTGGTGGAAGCTTTCGATGGACAGGCTCCAAATGTAGTTTTGGAATGTACTGGTGCTCCTCCATGTATTCAATTGGGTGTTCTTGCTTTAAAACAAGGAGGTCGGTTCGTTCAAGTTGGTAATGCGGGTGCCTACGTCCAATTTCCAATCACTGAATTCGCAACCAAAGAGTTGACTCTTTTCGGTTCTTTCAGATACGGTTTCAATGACTATAAGACTTCAGTGACCATTTTAGATGAAAACTACAAAAACGGTAAAGAAAACGCCCTTATCGATTTTGAAGCTTTGATTACCCACAGATTCAAGTTTACCGATGCTATCAAAGCTTATGACTTGGTCAGAGCTGGTTCCGGCGCCGTCAAGTGCATCATCGATGGTCCAGAGTAAGTGTGTTAGGTATGGACCCCGGGCTAAGTGTAATGGATATTTCAAAGTAGTGCCTAAAATTGATAGAATGGTAGTTCTACTTAATGTTCATATAAGAATAATGTCTATATAGTACTTAACCAAAATAGTGTCTCCATAGTATTTAATCAAAAAAGTGTCAGATTGGCTGTAGGAAATTTTCAATTTTTATTTTTCACATTTTTCACATTTTTCACTCACCAAAAAAAATCAGTATCAAAATTCATTGAAAATCATCCTCTTCCTTTCATTAGCACATAACCTCACTTCAACCCTCCAGCATAATGTCGTTAACGGCTAAAGAGGCATTTTCTAAGCTTCCTCAAAAGCTTCATAACTTCTTCCTTAAATATCCACCACGGCCCTTCGCAGAATATGCCAGTAAACCATCTACCATTCAAGACCCAAATATGAACCCATTCTTACCAAACAAGAACAGCGAAACCGGAAGATGGCATGGATCCAAGTATTCATTAAGAAGATCGTCCGATTTGCTCAAAATGGCATATAAATTCGGGATTCAAGACTTACTCCCACCACTCCCTCAAAAGAAGTTCTACGAAGACAAATTTATCAACAAAACCTGGATGAGAGGTGTGTTGAAACAGAAGAAACAGAAATGGGAAAGAGATTTACCAGGTAAATTGGAAGCCAGAAAAGATGCCATTAAGAATATGGATGAAACCATCATTGCTTCTAGACCAAGATACAAGAAACAACTTCAAAGAAAAGAGCAACGTAAGAGAACTTGGTGGTAGTTTCACTCCTGTAAATATTTGTATAGCCTTCTAAATGTGAATAACCATCGTAAGAGATTTTGTAAAGACTTTGGTGAAGAGAATAGCGTCTAAAGACACCTTCGTAAAAAGAATATCGCCTAAAGATTTACGAAGAGAGAAATTAATACAAGTGCTACTCTGGTAAGTCGTGTTCTATTCTTCACTATACATAATATACATTAAAATGCTCTACCTCTGCCTCTACCTCTTCCTCTTCCTCCACGGGCACCACCTCGAGGAGTTCTGGCAGAAAGTGGTGTTTTGTTTGCAGGCCCAGCACCATGGCCTTTGAGTTTCACCACGCTCTTTGCTAATATGCTATCGATGTTCAAGTCATCTGGCAACACTACTTGCCTTATTTGGTTTCCTCTGATATTGATGAATTGTAGTAGTTGAGGATCTTGGTGAGGTTGGATAAGTTTGATGTTCTTCATAGATAAGTTCATCAGAGGTGAGCAAGATAAAATCTGACCATTGATGGAGTTCCCATTCTTCAACTCCACAGTTACTGGCTGGTTGGTAGAGTTAGGGAGGTTCATCAAGAACCTGACTAACTTCATGTTGGATACAGTGACGAGGAATGGTAGTAGTGTTGCCAAATCTGGGATGATGGGGCAGCTTATGCTCACGACAAAAACTTGGTGTAAATCTCAGTACGGATCTTCATCGCTTTACCTCAGTTTCTTTAATATTGGGCAACAGCAGACAGAAGTGGCCCTAGTCGTGTTTTCTTGACTGAGGACATGTTGATTGCTGTTCTGCTTGCTGAATAGAAAAAAGAGTTGTTTTTTGTCGTGACTTTTCGACTCAAACAACAAAGAGAGGAAAGCTCTCCGGCAAATTAACCCAAAAGGATCTGACAGGAAAAGGCCAAGATGTTCTTTCTCCCAATATCCATACACCAAAATTATTATCCGTGCTATTTAAGTTGTAAATTTAGAATTAAATTATGTCTATGTCTAACTAAATCAATCTCTATTCTGAGAAATTTACACCCATCATTCTTTTCTTTTTGGCTCTTCATATCCCCTATAACCCGTATCACTCGCGTTTTACCCATCTCTCACAATGTCTGACATTATATGAACAGTGTAATCACTCCCCTGTCATGATTTTTGACTTAACCATTCCCTTCTCCATTACTCCAGTTTGCACCCAATTGAGTTTCGCACCCGTACACCAGAAACACACTATTCTTTAACTCAGGTGGTCGCCACGGCCCAGAAATACCACGTTTCCTTTCCTCCATTCACCATCGGGGACAAGCCATGCCTCCACAATCTACGTTAGCTGATAGTATCAGAAACATCCCACCTGTAACACGGTTTTTCACCATCACCACCGTCATTGTGTGTTTTGCTGACTCCCTCCAGATCATTTCACCCAACCAATTGATATGCTATTTGCCCATATTCGTGGAGAAATTCAAAATTGCTAAAGTTTTCGTTGATAATGGCAATGTACTTCAAAAGTTTTATGGCGTAGGATACTTACTTTTCCAAAGTCATCGATTTTTTACTGCGTTCTTATTACCAGTAGGAATCTTAGTTAATCAACCATTCCAGGCAATTCTTGATATTTATTTCTTCTATACCTTCGCAAATCACTTGGAAAGTAAAGAAGGAAAATTCCGACGTAATTTTCCCGATTGTCTCTGGTTCACTTTGGTGGCGGGGACTATCATCGTCATATCCTCATTGGCGTATAGTGCGCTCATCGATGAGTCCCACTTCCCAGTACACCATCAGATGATGTTATCCTGTGTAACCTACATTTGGTCCCGTTCTCTGAAAAACTCCTTGATCAATTTCCTAGGTCTCGTTCCTATAAAAGCATACTACTTGCCACTTTTCAATTTATTCTTCAAATTGATTGTCAATGGCTACTCGTCATTTTTGGACACTTTCCTTGGCATCTGTGGAGGCTACTTATACCAATGTATTCAATCCGATACCCTTCCAATCTACAACTTGTTCCCAGGAGCCTACGCCAGGTACTTGACTTCGAGAGCTAACAGTCAGGGAAAACGGGTCGGGACCCTTTTCCCTGGTGGAGAGGCTAGCGGGAATTTCACCACCATTCACGATCAAGCAAATCAAGATTTAATTGATGATTCCATATTCGATAAAGGATACCTCAAAGCTCCACTTTGGTTATACCGTTTATTGAACATTCCTAGTAATACCTCTCAAAGAACTACCGCTTTTTACCCAAAGGTCTCCCCTATGGCTGGAGTTTCAGTTGTTCCTCCTACAAGACCCGTGAGACCTGGCGACGAACCAGTAGGATCCAGCTCGAACACTTCTACAGCCTCGGGATCCTCCTGGTTTAGCGGAAATGGTGCATTCAAGGGAAAGGGCCACCGTTTAGGCCAATAGCAGCATCCCTCATCATCATATATCACTGCGAACGAATATGCTTGTTGAAAATCCGACAGTAACCCGGCCCAGTCTCGCTATCTATAGAGAATTGTACATATAATAATACATGATGTCACACTTTGACAGGTTCGTTGACGCATGCCGGGAGATGTGTCAAACAGGCAAACACACACCCCCTAATATTGGCTCACCCCCTGTAGACATCGGAAGATGTCCACAACTCCGAAGCGAGTGCTGTATGCGATTTCTTTTTTTCTCGTTCGGCTCTTTTTTTTCTCCCCCTGTTTATACCATGCCTTCTAGTAATTAGCCCTCCGAAAAGACCCGCCTAGACTAAGCATTTAACTCAATTCACCATGACAGATGAGGCTCGATCGTCCCCTAAAATAAATCCCAATGATGACCTAACCGTGACGTCTTCCCGTTCCAATAGCCATGCTAATATCCTTAACTCCCCCAGTTTAAGAGCGAGATCCTCATCTAAAATGAGAAAGTATAAATCAAAACCCCACTTAAAACGTATATCGTCAGGTACAGGCAGTCATCATAAGCTAATCTTCTCTGTTGATGATGATATAGGAGATGACTTGAGCGAAGAAAATTTCAACAGCGAGGACTATAATGCTAAGTCAAAGGTGGACCGCGAGTATATTGAAGGTTACAATGATGCTATCAAAGCATTGAAGAAGATCAAAGATAAAGAAGGAGATGCTGTTTCTACAACAGTATCCACTCCTGTCGTCACAGCCACTGGCTACTTTCCTGACCTTAACCCACATCAAGACCCCAGGCCCACGCTCCCATTACGTAAGGCCAAAGACCGAGCAAATGGCGCCATGTTGAGTCCTGGCGAAGACAGCCCTCACCCCCAGCTAGAAACCTTGCTTTCCAACACTAGTATTCAGTCTGAGACTGCCGAAAACAACATTGAAGGAGCATTGGAAGAGCTTCCCGACCAACAACCAGCTGATGACGATGACGACGATGAAGACAATGATGGCAATTCAGTTCTTTCTTCAACCTCGAGCGAAACCATGGAATCCCTTAACTTGAAAGATAGACAGAATGCAATCAATTCCACGCATCCATTCGGTATTAAAATCTGGAAACCTTCATTGTATAAGAAAAACCGTTCCGTAGCCGTTCGAGCTGATGAAGATATTCATGACTATGACCCTCATAAGACCCTCTCAAGAATCTACTGGGGTGTTCGTCTCACCAATTTTCTTTGGACGATAACTGTTGGGCTTGCATTGTTCTTAATCTGTTCCCTTGGTGCCGTAGTTGTGTTTTTGTTATCGGGCTTTGCTTACCACCGTCACCTGAGACCATACGTCAAACTTTTGTTTAAGCTCGGACGTTATTGGCTCTCCCCATTTGGAAAGTTTGTCCTTTTAAACAAAGACAAGAACTACTTGGATGAAGATGAACTCGATGGTAGATCCATATCTGAGTTCGAACGCTGGAGACTTCAAGAAGAAGGACGGTTGTTCTTTGCTCCCCCAAGAAGATACACCAGTAGTAATGGTGCCGGCGAATCAAAGCCTCTTCTCAAAGATCATAAGGGTAGACCTCTACGTGATGCTTACTCCAGTCTTGGGGAATCTTCTCGTAATACTAATATTGTATTTGAACAGCAGTCGTCACCTAATAACGGTTCTTCAGCTATAGATGATGCAGATGATCTTTCTAATGAATATGGAGAAGATCCGGCTGACAATACACCCGATATCAAAGTAAGATTTTTTGGAAGAGGAAGTTGGTCTTCAGGCCGGTTGATGTTTTATATCTTCTTCTATGGAATCCTTCAACCAATTCTTTATATTATTGGAGTCTTCTGTTGGTTGTTTGTCTTCACCATCCCTATGGCCAACATCACCAGTACCATTTGTGACCATCTTCGACGCCATCCTCTTGCCCTCCATTTTGAGTTGGAAAAAATTTACTATGATAAAATCAACAACGAAAATACCCAGAAAAAGTATAAAAATCAGTCCATTATCCTTTGTACCTACCGTGTGTGCGGGTTCCATTATTATAAGTATACCATCGACGGTACTAACATTTTTTTCATCAACTTATTGGCAGCAGTGGCTTATGTCATTTTTGACTACTACGTCTTAAAGGAAAAGCTTGGTTGGGAGAGCTGGTACACAAACTCCACCTTCTTGTTCTGTGCCTGTTTATTCTCTATCATTCCTTTGGCCTATTTCATCGGCCAAGCCGTGGCTTCTATATCTGCCCAATCTTCCATGGGAGTTGGTGCGGTTATCAATGCTTTCTTCTCCACCATCGTAGAAATCTTCCTTTACTGTGTGGCTTTAAATCAAGCAAAAGGTAAATTGGTAGAAGGCTCCATGATTGGATCCATATTGGGTGGGGTTTTACTCTTACCAGGTCTCTCAATGTGTGGGGGAGCTTTGAAACGTAAAACTCAAAGATATAACCCTCGTTCTGCTGGTGTCTCTTCTACAATGTTATTATTTGCTATGGTTATTATGTTTGCTCCCTCCTTCTTCTATCAAATTTATGGGCCGTATGAAATTAAATGCAGAAAGTGTGCCTTTGACGCAATAGACGATGATGATGATTGTGTTAAGTGTCGTTTTAATCAGCCGTCGTTCACTTTGGATTCTCTCTATTACTCGATAATTAAGCCATTCTCCTTGATTGTTGCATGTGCCTTGTTCTTGGCCTATGTATGTGGATTATTCTTCACCTTAAGAACCCATGCCTCATTGATTTGGGCCACTAATTCTCATGAGCAAGCGCTCATTGCTAAAAAAGAAGATAATTATATAAGGTCCCCTAGTGTCATCAGCCTTGATGCCGCTCCTCCGCCAATTGCCAAATCTGGAAACGTCTCTACTAAATTACTGTCCTTACCTCCTTCAGCTATAGATACTAAGCAAGCTTCTAATATTAGGGGCAAACCCAACTCAGTAGCAGGCTCACCTTCTGTTGAAGCAGGAAGGCATCGTCTCCTCGCAAAAACTGAACTTTCAAGGGCCTCCATGGCTTCTTTAACTCAAAAAAATGACCCTAATACTCCAACTAAAAAAGAAGATACAGATGACTCGGCTGCAAATGGCCATGATGCTCCTAATTGGTCTCGAAACAAATCTACAATTATCTTGTTAGGAGCTACTCTTTTGTATGCTATCATTGCGGAAATTTTAGTGAATAACGTTGACGCTGTTCTTGCCGATTTTCCCATCAACCCTAAATTTCTTGGATTAACTGTATTTGCTTTGGTTCCAAATACTACCGAATTTTTGAACGCTATCTCATTTGCTATTGGTGGTAATGTTGCGTTGTCTATGGAAATCGGTAGTGCTTATGCCCTTCAGGTGGTTTTAATCCAAATTCCTAGTTTGGTGGTTTACTCCATTTACAAAGGGTTCGACAATGTCGATATGCTTTTCTCTCTAGTATTTCCTAGATGGGATATCATTGCAACATTGATTGCCATTTATCTATTTACTTACATCTATGCCGAGGGTAAGTCTAATTATTTCAAAGGGGTAATTCTTATTCTCAGTTATGTTGTTGTTTTAGTTGGCTTTTGGCTCAATGATCAAATCGAAGTGTTGGACGATGGCTATATCGGCACCCCTCCTCCTCAACTACTAGCCAATGTTGGGTTCTAACTTAATGAGACTAGTACAGTCTGTGGATATTCAAAGCCTAAAACTATTTATATTTATTTTATATATCCATTTAATATCAATCAACAAGGTAAATTCTACCTTCATATGGTCCAAGTTCAGACTCATTAACACCATCAGTGGTTGAGTTGATCAAAGTTAATTGACCGTCAATTAACTTGTCAAATTTGATCAGCTCACCTGAAAAGTTAAGAACAACATAAGCCTTTTGATCACCCGATTGCTTGATGTAACTAAAAGTTTTTTCATTTCCAACGTCCAAAATCTTGAATGAACCATGGATAAAAAGTTCTTTGTATTCTTTTCTCACCTTAAGACACTTCTTCCAGAAAGAGAATAAAGAGTTAGGGTCATTAACTTGATCAGCAACATTAACTTCTTTGTAGTTATCGTTAACTTTCATCCAAGGAGTACCGGATGTGAAACCACCGTTTGCGGAAGAGTCCCATTGAACTGGGGTTCTGGCATTATCTCTGGCGAGTAAGTTGATTTTATCTAACAATTCTTCAAGTTTTTTTGGATCAGAACTAACGGTTTCTTTATATTGGTTGTAGTAATTGATGGAATTGATATCCAAATACTCGTCAATTTTCCATGATCTTGGTACATTAGTCATACCAATTTCTTGACCTTGATAAATGAACAAAGTACCCGTTAAAGAAGATTGCAATAAAGCTAATAACTTACCAGTTTCCACCCTAGCTTTCTCGTTACCAAATCTGGTGATGGAACGGGGTTGATCGTGGTTTTCAATGAAAACCGTAGACCAAGCATCAGTGCCTTCAATGAATTCTCCTTGAGTCTTGACCGCATTCTTAAAATCAGATAATTTGAATCCTTTATATCTGAATCTATCAGCAGGATCACAACCAACTTCCACCACATCGAATAAGAACATCATATTCATTTCATTTCTAGAAGCACTAACGTATTTCAATGAATCTTCACGAGAAGAGTGGCCAACTTCTCCAACCGACATCGAGTCGTATTTGGAGAACACTCTGTTAAACATTTCCTTGTGGAATTCGTGAATTCTTGGACCACTTTGGTGGTATAATTTACAAGGTTGCCATTCGGTATCTGGGAACACAATTGGTGCGTCGGGGAATGTTTGAACTTTGGAGTACATTCCAGCAGTATCTATTCTGAACCCATCGACGCCTTTGTCAAACCAGAATTGAACAGCAGACTTGTAGATAGCATCTCTGGTTTCGTCATTTTCCCAATTCAAGTCCGGTTGAGATTCGGCAAATAAGTGGAGGTAGTATTCATCGGTCAATTCATCGTATTTCCAGGCACTACCAGAAAAATATGACCCCCAGTTGTTAGGTGGATGTCTTTTACCATTTTCGTCAATCTTTGGCGGTTTCCAAATGTACCAGTCTCTCTTGGGATTGGTCTTCGAAGATCTGGACTCTTTGAACCAATCGTGTTCTGAAGAAGTATGGTTGATGACCAAGTCCAAAATCAATCTCATGCCACGCTTATGAACTCCTTCGATCAATGAATCCATATCAGCGAGGGTCCCATATTTATCGTACACATTCTCGTAGTCTCTGATATCATAACCCATATCATCTTGAGGAGAGTCGTACATAGGAGAGAGCCAAATGATATCAACACCCAACGATTTGACATAATCCAAACTGGAGATTATCCCAGGAATATCACCGACACCATCACCATTCGAGTCTTTGTACGATGCAGGCCAGATTTGATAGATAGTGGCATCTTTCCACCAGAGGTATTTACCAGTCATTGTAGAGATTTGGTAGAGAAAGGTGAGAAATTTTGCATCCGCGAAATCTGGCCCCAGATTTATACT
Source organism: Isabelozyma heimii (assembly GCA_030555995.1). Classification (NCBI taxonomy): domain Eukaryota; kingdom Fungi; phylum Ascomycota; class Pichiomycetes; order Serinales; family Metschnikowiaceae; genus Isabelozyma; species Isabelozyma heimii. The sequence goes on from JANIVW010000021.1 coordinate 93,079, forward strand.
TCTCCATACATTTGCTAATGCTCGGAATAATTATCATATTTTTTGCGAGGTCGCAATTTCCAAAATTAGTAGTGGGGGTAGAGTGGGGTGAAGAAGACCATACCAGCCGAACATACTACGAATGGTTAGGAGGATTGGGGATAGTGCTTCGCCGAAAAGTCTAGAAAGGGGTTCTTTTCAAGATGTGAATAAAACGGTTCCGGATTTAGGTGAGCAGTAATCCTTGATATTGGGCTCATCTTGTCTTTTTTCCCGAATATGTTAGTTGTAGCCTGAACCTTGTAATTATGTTATGGAGGTGTACAAATTGTGCATTTCCGTTGGATGTAGCATTTTAATGGCACCTTGTAGCAATACTTTAAACTCGCTTTTTCCTAATTTTGTACATGTCTCGGAAAAACTTTAAAAAATTTCAACATGCGATTAAATTGATTAAACCGAATAAGTCACCCCATTATAGATCAAACTTACTAATAGCTTCTACTATCTATGATGGTCGAATTATGTACCTGCCCTTTCAGACTAAGTATCGGGCCCCTAATTACCTGCGGTACGGATCTTGACATACTGATAAATACACAAATTCGCCGTGTCGTCCATAATAGTCCAGCAAGTCGCAGGGTAAATATCAGAACAGCGAAAAATTTATCGCCACTATGAAAAATGTCGGATTTTTCATAACAAGTGAGAAAACGAAAATTCAGGACGAAATTTATCTTCTTAACCTTGTTCCCTACAACCCACATAAATCCATCAACCATCCTTCAGTTCTATTCATCTATCCTGAGATCCAGTATAAATTTATTTGATTAATTCGTCGGAACCGGTTTTGGGTATTACAAATATATATTTTCCTTGTTGAATAATATATCAGTGGAGGTCATTAAAAAACGCTTTTAAATTTTTAATAACTTAAGAGCTACTTCCTGTTTGATAAAATTAGTTCCAGAAATAAAGCATTCATTCATTTGACTGCTTAATATCCCTTATATCGATTGATTAAGTGTGGAATATTTCTTTATTGAATCCCTTTGTCATTTACTTTTAAAGAGAAAAAAATCCAAAAAAAATTCATAAAAATTGTAAAAAACATTTACTAATCTTGTATTTTATTCATCATATCTTATTATTAGAGGGTGTTCGAATCACCAAAAATTATTTAACATAATAAATCATCCTAATACTTATCATCATGAGTCGTCAATTTCCATATTCAAGTGCTCCTCTTCGTTCAGTGAAGGAAGTAAGTAATTTTTTTTTTGATTCAAGATTTTTTTTGTTCAATAAACTAACTATTCAAGGTTCAATTTGGTCTTTTGTCTCCAGAAGAAGTCCGTGCAATTTCGGTAGCCAAAATAGAGTATCCTGAAACGATGGATCAAACTACTAAAAAACCAAGAGAAGGAGGTTTAAATGATCCAAGATTAGGTTCTATTGATCGTAATTTCAAATGTCAAACTTGTAGTGAAGATATGGCAGAATGTCCTGGGCATTTTGGTCATATTGAATTAGCCAAACCCGTATTCCATATCGGTTTTATTGCTACCATTAAGAAAGTGTGTGAATGTGTTTGTATGCATTGTGGTAAGTTGCTACTTGATGAAACCAACCCACTCATGGCCCAAGCAATCAAAATAAGAGATCCGAAGAAAAGATTCAATGCAGTGTGGAATACTTGTAAAACCAAAATGATTTGTGAAGCTGATACTATCAGTGAAGATGATCAACAAAAAGTAGAAAAGCCCGGAAGAGGAGGATGTGGCCATACACAACCAACGGTTCGTAGAGATGGTCTTAAATTATGGGGAACTTGGAAGCAAAATAAAAACTTTGAAGAAAATGAACAACCGGAGCGTCGTTTATTAACACCTTCAGAGATTTTGAGTGTGTTCAGACATATTAGTGCTGAAGATTGTCACAGATTGGGTTTTAATGAAGATTATGCTCGTCCAGAATGGTTGTTAATCACCGTGTTACCAGTTCCTCCTCCACCAGTGAGACCTTCAATTGCTTTCAATGATACTGCAAGAGGTGAAGATGATTTAACTTTCAAATTAGCAGATGTCTTAAAGGCAAATATCAATGTTCAAAGACTTGAAATGGACGGTTCTCCTCAGCATGTTATTAGTGAATTTGAGGCTTTACTTCAATTCCACGTTGCGACCTATATGGATAATGATATCGCTGGTCAGCCTCAAGCTCTTCAAAAGACCGGTCGTCCAATTAAATCTATTAGGGCTAGATTAAAGGGTAAAGAAGGTAGATTAAGAGGCAATCTTATGGGTAAAAGAGTGGATTTCTCTGCTCGTACTGTCATTTCTGGGGATCCCAATCTCGACTTAGATCAAGTCGGGGTGCCAATTTCCATTGCCAGAACTTTATCATATCCTGAAATTGTAACTCCATATAATATCCATCGTTTGACGGAATATGTCCGTAATGGTCCAAATGAACATCCTGGTGCTAAGTACGTTATAAGAGATACAGGTGACCGTATTGATTTAAGATATAACAAGAGAGCAGGGGATATCGCATTACAATATGGTTGGAAAGTTGAACGTCACTTGATGGATGATGATCCAGTGTTATTCAATCGTCAACCTTCTTTGCATAAAATGTCCATGATGGCTCACAGAGTTAAAGTAATGCCATATTCTACGTTTAGGTTAAATTTATCCGTTACTTCTCCATATAATGCTGATTTCGATGGTGACGAAATGAATTTGCATGTTCCTCAGTCACCAGAGACTAGAGCTGAACTTTCATTAATTTGTGCTGTTCCTTTGCAAATTGTTTCCCCCCAATCGAATAAACCAGTCATGGGTATTGTGCAAGATACTCTTTGTGGGGTTCGTAAAATGACTTTGAGAGATACTTTCATCGAATATGATCAAGTTATGAATATGTTATACTGGATTCCCAATTGGGATGGTGTTATTCCTCCACCAGCTATTGTTAAACCTAAACCTTTATGGTCAGGAAAACAATTATTATCCATGGCAATTCCAAAAGGTATTCATTTACAAAGGTTTGATGACGGTACCAATCTTATGAGCCCTAAGGACAATGGTATGTTAATTGTAGATGGTGAGATCATGTTTGGTGTGGTTACCAAGCTGACGGTCGGGGCTACCGGGGGAGGTTTAATTCACACGGTTATGAGGGAAAAGGGTCCATATGTGTGTGCCCAACTTTTCAGTGCCATTCAGAAAGTAGTCAATTACTGGTTATTACATAACGGGTTTTCGATTGGTATCGGCGATACTATTGCCGATTCAGACACCATGAAAACTGTTACGACCACGATTCAAGAGGCTAAAAATAAGGTGCAAGAAATCATTTTGGAAGCACAGCAAAATAAGTTGGAGCCTGAACCTGGTATGACATTACGTGAATCATTTGAACATAATGTTTCTCGTGTGTTGAATCAAGCTCGTGATACCGCTGGTCGGTCTGCGGAAATGAATTTGAAAGATTTGAATAACGTTAAACAGATGGTTACATCTGGATCTAAAGGTTCTTTCATCAACATTTCTCAAATGTCTGCCTGTGTCGGTCAACAAATTGTTGAAGGTAAACGTATTCCGTTTGGTTTCGCTGATAGATCCTTACCTCATTTCACCAAAGATGACTACTCCCCTGAATCTAAGGGATTCGTTGAAAATTCGTATTTAAGAGGTTTAACCCCTCAAGAATTCTTTTTCCACGCTATGGCTGGAAGAGAAGGTCTTATTGATACCGCGGTGAAGACAGCAGAAACCGGGTATATTCAACGTCGTTTGGTTAAAGCTTTGGAAGATATTATGGTTCACTATGATGGTACTACCAGAAACTCTCTTGGTGACATTATTCAATTCGTTTATGGTGAAGATGGCATTGATGGTACCCAAGTTGAAAAACAGTCGGTGGATACTATTCCTGGTTCTCATGAAAACTTCGAAAGACGTTATCGTATCGACGTTTTGGACACCTCTAAATCCATTGCCGAATCTTTATTACAATCAGGTAAAGAGATCAGAGGTGATGTGAACTTACAGAAGGTTTTGGATGAAGAATATAACCAATTATTGGATGATCGTCGTTATTTAAGAGAAGTCTGTTTCCCTAACGGTGACTATAATTGGCCATTACCTGTGAATTTAAGACGTATCATTCAAAATGCTCAACAGATCTTCCATAATGGACGTCATAAAGCTTCTGATTTAAGGTTAGATGAAATTGTCAATGAAGTTAAGACTTTATGCACTAAACTTATGGTTGTTCGTGGTGACAATCAATTGTCTAGGGAGGCTCAAGCCAATGCTACCTTACTTTTCCAATGTTTGTTACGTTCAAGATTGGCAGCACGTCGTGTTATTGAAGAATTCAAGTTAAACCGTATTTCTTTCGAATGGGTTCTTGGTGAGATTGAAACTCAATTTCAGAAATCAATTGTTCACCCAGGTGAAATGGTCGGGGTCATAGCTGCTCAATCGATTGGGGAACCAGCTACTCAGATGACATTGAACACTTTCCATTATGCTGGGGTGTCATCTAAAAATGTTACTTTAGGGGTTCCTCGTCTTAAGGAAATTCTTAATGTGGCTAAGAACATCAAAACTCCAGCTCTTACTGTATACTTAGATAAACAAATTGCTGGTGACATTGAAAAAGCCAAAGTCGTTCAGTCTGCTATTGAACATACTACTTTGAAGAATGTTACTTCAGCTACCGAAATCTTCTACGATCCTGATCCAAGAAGTACGGTTATTGAAGAAGATTATGATACCGTGGAAGCATATTTCGCAATTCCTGATGAAAAGGTTGAAGAGACCATTGAAAACCAATCACCTTGGTTACTTCGTCTTGAATTAGATCGTGCCAAAATGTTAGATAAACAATTGACCATGGCTCAAGTTGCAGAAAAGATCTCCCAAAATTTCGGTGAAGATTTATTCGTTATTTGGTCTGATGATACTGCAGACAAGTTGATTATTCGTTGTCGTGTTATTCGTGATCCTAAATTGGAAGAAGAAGGCGACCATGAAGAAGATCAGATTTTGAAGCGTGTCGAGGCTCATATGTTAGAAACTATTTCATTGCGTGGTATTCCTGGTATTACCAGAGTGTTTATGATGCAACATAAGGTAAGTAGTCCTGATGCTTCAGGCGAATTTGCTCAAAGTCAAGAGTGGGTTTTGGAAACTGATGGGGTTAATTTAGCTGATGTTATGGCAGTTCCTGGAGTTGATGCTTCCCGTACTTACTCCAATAACTTCATTGAAATTCTTTCTGTTTTAGGTATTGAGGCCACTCGTTATGCATTGTTCAAAGAAATTCTTAACGTTATTGCTTTCGATGGTTCCTACGTTAACTACCGTCATATGGCTTTATTAGTGGATGTAATGACTTCTCGTGGTCATTTGATGGCCATTACTCGTCATGGTATTAACAGAGCTGATACAGGTGCTTTGATGCGTTGTTCTTTCGAAGAAACCGTGGAAATTTTGTTAGAAGCTGGTGCTTATGCTGAACTTGATGATTGTCGTGGTATTTCGGAGAATGTCATGTTGGGCCAAATGGCTCCTTTGGGTACTGGTGCTTTCGATGTTATGGTTGATGATAAGATGTTGCAATCTGCTTCTAGTGTTGCTGTTGTTACTGATACCAATGATTATGATGACGGCGGTGCTACTCCATACAGAGAATATGAAATGGAAGATGATAAGATTCAATTTGAAGAAGGTGCTGGATTTTCTCCAATCCACACTGCTCCAATCTCCGATGGTTCTGGTGCTCTCACCTCTTACGGTGGCCAACCGTCTTCTCCATCTCCTACTTCTCCATTTTCCTACGGTGTTTCATCACCAGGTTATGGTGGTGCATCTCCAACGTATTCCCCAACATCGCCAACGTACTCGCCAACCTCACCATCATATTCGCCTACATCACCATCGTACTCACCAACTTCGCCAAGTTATTCCCCAACATCGCCAAGTTATTCACCTACCTCACCAAGTTACTCGCCAACTTCGCCAAGTTATTCACCTACCTCACCAAGTTACTCACCAACTTCGCCAAGTTATTCACCTACCTCACCAAGTTACTCGCCAACTTCTCCATCATACTCACCTACCTCGCCAAGTTACTCGCCAACTTCGCCAAGTTACTCACCTACATCACCCTCTTATTCTCCAACTTCGCCAAGTTACTCACCAACATCTCCAAGTTACTCACCAACATCTCCATCATACTCCCCTACTTCACCAAGCTATTCACCAACATCCCCATCATACTCACCAACATCTCCTCAATACTCGCCAACTTCCCCATCGTACTCACCTACTTCCCCATCTTACTCACCTACCTCTCCATCGTACTCACCCACGTCACCACAGTACTCCCCTACTTCCCCACAGTACTCTCCAACTTCTCCTTCATACTCTCCAGGATCCCCAAGTTACTCACCAGACTCTAAGGATGATAAGGATAAGAAAGATTAGTTCGAATTTGTATTTAAAACTCGAAAAATCTGTAATTTATATCAATTTCAAAAATATTTGTAAAAGCCATAAATCCAAACTTTCTATAGATTTCATACGTGCAATTAATTTATGTAAATGTGTAAAAAACGCAATATATACAATAAGAATCTTAAGATCTAAATGAGCGAGCATTTTTCGTGGTGAGTCGTAAAGAGCGCACCTCATCGCAGACTTTCTTTTTAGCAAACCAGATCTTTCTTCATCGTAATGCAACACTCGACAAAGAAAGGAGTCTCTGAACCCCAACTGGGGTCATTGAAAGATGTGGAGCAAAAAAAAAGGCAAGTATTCAAGCCAATTCTAGATAATCCATACACCCAGTCTAGCCAATGGCCAGAAGTTGACTCTAAGCTAGCTAACGATATACTAGAACTACTATGCCTGCTGCTAGCTGGTGTAGGCAAGTATCAGAAAATGAAACGTGGAGCCAAGAAAGGAGAAGATATCGGGGAACCGGATATGCTAAACCATATAACTTTAGGCTTCAACTCAACAGTTAAAAGGTTAGAATCGCAAGCTGATGAAAAAAGACAAATTCTTACAGGACAGTCGAAACGCCTGAAGAAGAGCTCTGATTCCAATCTCAAGTATGTTTTTGTTGCCAAAAATGATATCAGCCCGCCCATTTTAACCCAATCCTTTCCAGTTCTCTGCTTCACAGCATCGCAATCATTAGAGAACAGAGTGAAGTTGGTTGGATTACCCAAGGGCTCAATGGACAGACTATCATCAATACTTAACATTAAGCACACGGGAATCATTGGAATAACGGAGAATTTCACAGAAGCAAAACCTTTACTCACTCTTGTTGATAGCATTGAGGACGTTGATATGCCATGGCTCAGTGCAATATTTACAGATATCAGCAGTTTTACGGCCTACTTTCATAAACCTGCGATCAAGGTTTTGGCCACCACCGCCCCAGTAGCGACGAAGAAAAAGTCTACGAAGTGAGCTATATAAAGAAAAAGCCTACAAATAAGTACTATTAATGAATAATGATTTTTTAAAGCAAAAATTGTAGGAATGAAAAACAATGAGGGTTGTAAATTGCACGCGTCTTCGACTCTTTTTTTTTCACTTTTACATCATTCTGTACTTTTATTTTCATAGAGTTGCAATGAGTAAGAACTTTTCACTTTCATTGGAGTTACCATGGGTCGAGAAGTATCGTCCCCATAAACTTGATGAAATCGTTGGTAATGAGGAAACCGTTGAAAGATTAAAGCTAATTGCAAGTGATGGGAATATGCCCCACATGATTATATCAGGATTCCCCGGTATTGGGAAAACTACTTCCATTCACTGTCTTGCTTACGAGCTTCTAGGTCCAGACCTCTATCACCAGGCAACGTTAGAATTGAATGCTTCTGATGACAGAGGGATCGATGTGGTGAGAAACAAAATCAAGCAATTTGCTCAAACCAAAATTCTGTTACCTCCAGGAAAACATAAGATCATTATTCTTGATGAAGCTGATTCCATGACTCAAGGGGCTCAACAGGCTCTCAGAAGAACCATGGAAATTTATTCCAACACCACAAGATTTGCATTTGCATGTAATGAGTCCAGTAAGATCATCGAACCTTTACAATCTCGTTGTGCCATATTGAGATACAATAAACTAGCAGATGACCAAGTTCTTGCGAGACTATTAGAGGTGGCTGCCGCAGAAAATGTGAAATACAATGAAGAAGGGTTGAAGGCATTGATTTTCACAGCCGAAGGAGATATGAGACAAGCCATTAACAACTTGCAAAGTACAGTTGCCGGGTTTGGGTTTGTCAATGATGTTAATGTTTTCAAGATTGTCGACCAACCTCATCCTTTGATCATCAAAAAAATCATAACAGCATGTGTTACCAAGAAAGGAGGAGACATAGATGAGGCCATTGACTATCTAGATAGTTTATGGAAGAAAGGTTATTCAGCAGTCGATATCGTGACACTGACATTCAGAGTTGCCAAAACCTATCCTAACATCAGTGAGTCTAAACGTTTGGACATGTTGAAAGAAATTGGATTCACGCACATGAGAGTGTTGGAGGGGATGTCTACATACTTACAATTATGTGGATTATTTGCAAAACTCTGTGATTTGTAATTACATTATGTGTATGAGAAAGAAGTAAGCGAGGTTTGCATGCTTCACATATCAAAATGCTAAGTCATGTAATTTTAATGCAGCAAGGCGCTTCCAGATTGTAGGTTTATTATGTTTCGTAGTGTTACATATTTGCTGTTTATCGAGGTTTGTAGGCTTCACACAACATTTCAAAGTGCTTGAGTTGCTCATCAATAAATGCACTGGTCTCCATCCCATTTTCATTCTTTATGATGTTGGCAATGAGAAAGTAGTTGTTGAATAAAAAGATTTCTTTCTGGGCTGAATGTGACTTACCGCTGAAGAGTTGATTACTCATCTTTGTTAAGGTACTTTCAAAGTCATTCTTCAATCTGTACACAGAGGTGTATAAGGGTTCACCTTTGAAGCGATTTTCATCCTTGTCGGGAGTGAAAGTAAGCTTGAGTAGACCCAGGAGGAAATGGCCAAACAGTTGGGTAATATTGACAGGGGCAAGGTGTGCATCCTTCGACTTGGCGGGATATGATCTCATGACGATTTTTTTCATTGACTCGCAGTTCAAATCGATAATTTTCGTGAACTGTGGCCATAATAAGAGAAGTAAAGAATTGAGATGATCATCAAGAACAGGAATACGAAATTCATTTTTTAATGAAAATTGGGTATTTTGAATGATTCTAATAATCAAAAGAATGGCATACGCATCACAGGTACCAGTAGAAGAAAGCGATGATGCTGGAGTAGCTCTGGACGAAGAACTGGTAATCATGCTACCTAAATAGACTGCTTGGTGGGTAATTAACCAATTGACGAATTCGTAGCTTAGCTTGTAGATGTCACCAAACATGACAGCTGACCAGTCGTTTTTATGTGATTTAGAAGAACTGGAGCCTTCTTTAGCGGGATTATTAGGATTGAGATTTTCAACATTATCGAATTTTTCGTCACCTTGGTAAAAAAAGTCTACCATGAATAAATACTCTACCACAATATTATCACTTAAGCTTATAACCCATTGATTGAATACAAATTCTAGCCAGTAGCTAAATGGTGTGGTTTCTGCAATTTGCGCTGGTATAGCAGATTCAGCTTTCTCAGGATCAGCTTTTTCAGTGAGAGTCTTTATTCTCTTATCTATTGATTGGAGATACTCATTCAATGAGACCCTGGTTGGTTGTGACTGCTGGGAGTTTGGAGAAACAGATTGTTGATTAGGTGTTGACAACCAGGTTTTGAGTCCACCGCCAAAAACACTTAACTTATCGTCATTGTTGGCCTCGCTACTGCCCAAGACATAAGTGTAATCTATATGTTTGATGTGAAGCTTTTCAAGGGCATAAAGATATTTGGCGAATCTCGTATAGTAGTACCATCTCATGGTGAATATGTAAGCCAATTGCAATTGGTTAGCTAGTTGAGGTTCGTGTGACTTTAAAAATACGAATACTTCCTTGACCTGGAGTAATTCTTGTTGAATGCTTTGTGATGAAGTTGTGACAGAAGATCGAAGTTTTTTGATCCTGCTAATGATGAAGTCTCTGATTCGTTCCACTGCTTTGGACGAAAGAGCCCTAAGGCCCACTTTCAATTCCTTCAATGCTTTAGTATGCTCGTAGTTTGTCTGAGTTTTTTGTTTGTCTACAGCTTCCAATAATTGAGACTTTTCGTTTATAAATCTTATATTCTCAAGCCATTTTTCCTCTACAGGTTCCTTCATCACTGATCTGATAATGTCTGGAGGAATCATTAAATCCAAGATAATGGGGTTTAGTTTTTCTGTCATCGTCCTTTGTAGGTTTAAATCACTCGTCAATCGACTGGACTGTTCTTGCAATGATGTGAGAGTAGTGGAAAGGTCATTTAATTCGGTATTGAAGTCTGTAAGTACCGACTCAAGCGGTTCAAGTTTGGCTTTGTATGATTTGATATTGTTTTGATAATTCTGGAATTTACGAGTAAGATTGTCAACATCTGCATTGGATAGAGAATTGATATAAGTGTGGTCACATTCCTTGGAATTTGCTGCATCCACTCGAGTCTTCTCTAGACATTGTTGAGGTTCTCTGGTATTGGACTTAACATAATTAGTATAAGTCTCGAGATTCTTCAAGGAAGTTGGAGGGTTTAGGTCAATTTCTGAGGCCTCCTCTAGAGAGAGTGGGAGTAATCGTTGCAACGACAGCAATGCACTCATAATGGGTGAGGGATTAAGGATAAGAATTGGCTAACAGGATGAAAATTGTTGATGTTGTGGTGCGCCGACTAAAATATCTAAGAGTAATTGTTGACCGCAAAAAAAAACTGAACAGAACTACAAGCTGTTCATGAGCGGAAATGAAGACGGAAACGGAACGAGCGGGCAAGTAGAGTGCGATCATCGTGCCAATCCAGTGGCAACCGCCAGTCAAGAGGCTATTATCACCTATCCAGCCGAACTAGACACCATACTTAAGATAATAGCAGGGCCAGGAAGCGGCAAGACATTCACGTTGGTGAAAAGAATAGAGTTTTTAATTAACCATCATGATGTTAAGCCACATGAGATTGTGGTACTATCCATGAGTAATAGGGCCGTTAATGCATTACGAGACGCTCTAACCAAGACATTAGGAGAGAAAGTGAGTGGTGAAATAACCATCAATACGTTCCATTCCTTCTGCGGAGGCTTGATAGACCAGTACTCGCAATTGTATCATCCAGAACATGTAAACATGAGGCTAATGGACGATTTGAGCTGGAGAAACTTCTCGACGTTCTTTCTGGGGAGCCAGATCGTGTTAGAAGGGCAAAGAATCGATGGTAGTTTGACCGCTTCATCATTAGAGAAAATGATTTTTGATATCAAAAGTGAAACAGTTACTATTAGACAAGCTGCAGAAAGAGCAAACATAAGTGAAGCATATTTGAATTCATTGTTGAAGTACATGGACCATAATGGTATGATGCGATATCATGATCTTCTAACAAATGCCTTGCTGTTGATAAATACATCAGTCAACCGAAACCAACCAATTCCTCAATTACAGAACTATAAAGTTGTAGTTGTTGATGAGTTTCAAGACATTTACAATTATCTACTTAAAATCATTACTGCGGTAGTCGAATATCCCACCATAGACTCACACGCCAAATCGAAACATTTGACCATCGCAGGGGACCCGAACCAAAGTATTTACGAGTTTCTTGGATCTAGCCCCAAACTATTTCAAAACCTTCAGCTACAATTCCCCTCAGCCACCGTAATTGAAAAAAGGATTAATGAATCATTCCGGTTAACGCAAAGGATCCTTGATGCATCTACTAACTTTCTAGACCGTCTGGGGTCTTCGCATATGATTGCCGCGAGAGGAGAAGGGTTTTTCCCCATCGTAAGAACGTACAAATCTGAAACAGATGAAACTACTGAGGTAGGAAAAGAGATAATCCGGCTAATTTTAGAACTGGGGGGATTATTTAAATTTTCCGATTTTACTATTTTAACTAGATCAAACAGGGAAATTGAAGAGATCACGAAAATATTGAGGCAAAGGTTTGACATCAAGTGTATGAAGTTGCCTTCTTCCAATGACTGGACTAAAAGCAAACTTCATATATTGCTTGATTTGATCAACGTGTTGTGTAATTCATCCGGAGCCGAGTTTAGTCTTTTGTGCATTTTATCTGTACTTGACACTTCAAATGGGTGCAAGACTAGAGTTTCTCAATTGTTTAATTTTAGCTGTAACTGGGCTACGGAGAAATGTAAGGAGGCTTACCTTAAATCTGGTCATTGCACAAATCTTGAAGCTTACTTACTACATCAACTTTGGGGTAATAACTTGGGCTCAAAATCGCATGGCGGTAAATTCGCTATAAACTTAATTTACAAGACTCCTGTCCATAAGCAAACGCTAAATCGGGTTACTTTATTGTTGTCCAGAATTCACGAGGAAAGAGAGCGTTTACACAATATCAATACTAATGGTCTTGAACAAATCCCCAATGAAATCTTAAAGTCATTGATCAATATAATTGAAAACCTGAAATTACTCGACTATATCAATAAATCGGAAGGAGGTATGGTTCGGAAAAAGAAGTTGCCAGCAAGTGAAAATACAAAGTTATTGGAGAATTTTCTACAAACGTTTAATAGGTCACTCCGTCATTCCTTTTTGGAGTATCTCAAAACGGGAGAGCCAGCTGCTAACAGGATGAAATTCTTAAGCTTCTTTCTACGAACCTATAATGAGGAGATTCCAACTGGGGAAGAGCAGATGGTAAAAATCTCGACAATTCATACGGCAAAAGGATTAGAGTTTCCTGTTGTTTTTATCATCGGAATGACAAAAGTTTGGGGTGAGAAATCACTCTGGGAGTCATTATTAACCGATGGGCATAGCGTCGATCCTAGTAAGTCGAGGGTTTTTTATGTTGGGTGTACTCGTGCTCGAAATTTGTTATACATAGGTTCGACAAAAGAGTTCAACGAACTTTCAGGCACCATCAAACCCTATCTCGATCACCAGTTACCAATACTAAGCCAACATTCAACCTTAACGTCCGATGGTGACATGATCAATTCCTATTTTGAATCTGATACATATGCCCGATTACGACAACTTGCCATAGATTTGGGGCGGGCCCTACCATCTGAAAATAAACTTGCAAAGGGGTCCAAATTTTACCGACAGCTTATGAACACCCGAACAAAGTTAAATGCACCGATGCCATCGGTTAAACACAAATTTCACCCTAATTTCGTAAAACGAGGCTATCACCATATTACAATTCACGCACCAAATGCAACGTCTGAACAAAAACACATCAATTTTAGAGCCATATCTTTTGTAAACTCTAAACGAGTGCCGACTTCTATTACGAAAATTTTAAAATCACTAAGGAGGCACAGTTTATGAATAGCTTAAGTTTTAAATAAAGTAAGAAAATAAGAAAAAAAAAGCAAAGAAAGAAAAAAAAGAAAAGCTAAATTAGCCTAACTCACATATCATTAGCTAGTAGTAAAAGTGCCATGATGTTGTCTTATGCTGGGAATAAAATGTTGCGCCAATCCGCAGTATGTATGTAGTTAAAAAGAAATAATAGGTCATCTGTCAAAAAATGCGCTTTTTGCAGTAGGTAAGAAAGACCGAACAGTATCCTCCCACAATTACGAGCTTCAATAGTGCTTCTACACAGCACGAAAACAGTAGGTAAATGCATCACTAAATCGCTACCTTTCCTAGAAAGGATATTCTTCCGGAGTTTTCTGTTTTTGTCTTTTCTATGTCGTCACTATGAAAACCTTATTAAATTTATTTCCTGTCAATCGGGCTAAAATCATTTCTCCCTGCAATAAATACCCTGTTTCTTCTCCTGTCACAGCTTCTTTGAGCCGTAAGCCTGCAGAATGAAAAAAAAAAAAAAACACTTAGGAGCTAACCCAAAAATGTAACATTTAGCGCGATTGTCTATTTTATTTTTCTATTTGGCTGCAAGAGTAGTAAAAAATAATTTTTAATGTGACATAATTAACGACTACCATGAGAATTTTGAGCTTGATCAGCTATATACCATTGGTGTAACAATTCAAGAAAAAAAAAAAAAAATTCACAGTCTTCTAGAACCTCGACTCCTATTATTTATCAATTTTCGCCAGAAATAGTAGGTCGGGTTCTTGAGACGTAGATACGTTTAAGGTAACAAAACCAATTGATATCTAGGACAAGTTATGTTTTGTCCTTGTAACCAAAGCCAAAAATTTAACCCGGTCAGCATCCATATAATATTTCCTTTTATGCTTCCTTACCAATTGCGTTGGATTTAAATTTTTCCAAATAAAGCTGGTTTGGTTAGGCTCAGAATTCAAGATTTTTTACTTCGTTTTCTTTTTCCGTTTTATTTCCTGTAATCAAAATGTAGAATATGTAGCCTTTTGCTCGAATTATTTTTTAGGTGCTGGTTACAGTTTGAAAGAAAAAATAAACCCAACCTTGTTTTTTTTATTATTTATCAAATGACTCCAGAACTCGTGCTTATCAGATTTTGCATAGAATTAGGTCCACAGATTTCGTTTCATTTCTTTTTCTGAGGGAGACATCTAGCGAATTTACCGCAATTTGCGGCCCCCATGATGGTTACGTCCTTGGCCATAGCATAATATATTTGCAGAAAAAATTATTGATCCCTGGGTAACTTACTACTTTCGGGTTTTTTATTTTTTTTTTTTTTTCTTTAAGACTATCTTGTTACTGTTTTTATTATATTCTACTTTTTCTTTAAAAATAGTAATTTAAATAGGCATCAAAAATATTGATTCAGAAGTATTAAGGGTGATTGCATCATCACCTCAGATCACAAATGGCTGCTAAGTGAGGTTTGTTCTATAAATATAATTTACGTGATTTTTGATAAGGAACATTTATACGTTCCAAATTTCCCAAAAAAATTTTTATTCTTTTTTGAAGCGGTGGTATGGCTGCTGTTTATCAAACTTCATCATCGACTTTCAGTGGGCCCCCATTCAACCATATAATTGAATCAATGGTAAATGCTAGATCTCATCAGGAAAATTCTAGTGTTGAAAATGACGAATTATCAAAAATATTTGAAGATTCTTTGAGTGAATACCCCGATATAATCAAGTACATTAACGAATTTCAAGTTAAATTAAACAAAAACGTTGCCATCAATTGGAGGCTTGGTTGCCAAAAGCAGAATACCAAGAGTAATGATAAAAACAGGTCCAAATATTCTAAGGCCATAGGAAAACCTTCAATAATAGTCTTCAAAAAGAAAAAATTAAACAACATAAAGGTGAACAAGGGTGCTAATATTTATGAACATAATCTATCAAAACCAGATATTGATATTCATGATAATACAAAATCAAAGGTAAGTTGCTTGAGATGTCGAAAGTTCAAAAAAAAGTGTACCAGATCCTTACCTGAATGCTCCAATTGTGTTAGTTCTGATGAACTTTGCATTTATTTACCTAGAAAAATGAAGCAAAGTAAGAAGGACAAAATAGTAGAAGAGAAAGAGGAGCAAGTGGACGAAACCAAGAATAGGAAAGATTCTACGTTCAGTAATAAAACCGATGGTTCCTCATTTTCAGGACTGCCAGTTATTGAGGCATCTACTATTCAATCACCATTTGCATTACCTTCAATTCATCGAGTGTTCTCTCCTAACTTCATTCCAGAACTAGGACCAATGAAATACAATGAACCAGTTCAGCCGTCATGCAATGGCATTAATCAGCGAGATCATTACTACAACCCAATTCATGTGAATGGATGTCTGCTGCAGAAATCGGGGTTCACTCACGCTAACAATTTCCCATCGGCCATCAAACAAGGAGCATACTCATCTCCAAGTACTGCACCGTCGAATTACTCGCATACAAAGAAACGTTTAAGTGATTTCGATAAAATATTAAATTAGCTGGTCTCATTTCTGAAACAAGTATATTGTTATCTATAATGCAGCTACGTACATGTGGTGGCTGTCGATTTTTCCATCGATTCCTATTCCTATTCTTAGAACAATTGTAGACAAAAAAAATTACACGGACTTAACAAAATAATTTTTTGAAATATCAGGCTAAAGTTGTCTATTTAATTTTTTTGTCAAACTAAAGAAGTATCTGCGAATTAAACTTTGCGGGCATGAAGTGGACTTTATTTCTTTAGACAACATCACAATCACTCTACGATCCTTTTTCTTTCAATTCTTCTGTTCTGGTTCTATAGTTTGTAATTCATGTTCACTTCAATTCATTGTTTGTTTAGTCCATTTAAACCAACTGTAGCGTTGCTGAGCAAGCTACAAAAAAGAAAATTGGATGGCTTTTGCCATGCATAAATATCCGAGATAAATACCCGAGAACAACACTGCAACTTGCTAGCTTACAGCAAAAGGCCGATGCATAACAATACACCGAAGAACACTGAACCTGAAACAAACCAAGTTTTATATCATTCCTTAGATACTAATACATAATGATTGTTACGAGATTTAAAAAAAAAAAAAAAAAATTATCGAAACTGTAATAGAACATAAAGCTCGGGCATTACCGATAATCCCCCGGTTTAATAAGGTTTGTGAACATAGTTTGATCTTCCTACCTTAATTTCGATAACAAATCTAGTACAGCGGACTTGTCTGCTTCATTGTTCGTAAAAGCAGGTGACAAAGTGTCGGCCTCGCCATTGGAATTCAGGTCAGGAAAGCCCGAGGCAGGGTCGTATGCGTCATCATCATCATCTGCAGCGGAAGGGTTACCTAACTGGTCATGTTCGTGTTTTAGCTCTATGGAGTCTTTATGAACCTTAGCATAGTCATTTGAAACGCCGGCTTCCTCAGTATCGTCATTGTCAAAGTCATTTGTATCATCATCACTTTTCACAATTTTGATTACCTCGGTCTGTTCCTCGCGATCATACTCCTTAATTTCAATGTTCTCGGCAAATGCCACCGATTTACGATGCGACGGGGTGGAGTTGCCGGAAGTGGATCCTGGTGTCAGTATTGGGGTAGGGGTTGGAGTTTTTGCTTCAGTTTTTTGTTTCTTAGCTGCAGGTTCTTCTTCATCATCCTCGGAGTCATTTTCGTATGTCGGTATTAAATCATCCTCCTCATCCTCATCCTCATCCTCATCAAACGCTGGTGAAGGTTCTTCTTCGTTATCACCATTGTCATTAGCTTCTGATGGATCTTCTTCATTTAGGATTTGTTGTAATTCTGACCTAGTGGAATATAATTTATCCAACTTATTGTTGATGATATTTAACTTGGAGTCATCTATACTAAGGGAATCGACCATGATTTTCTTTAAATTGTCCAAAGTTTTTATTATATCGTTCCTCTCGAGTTTGGTATCTTCAATATTCTTTTTAGATATAATACATAGCTTTTCCAATGTGTTTAGCTTGGAAATGTAGATTTTGGGGGATGGTAGATTGTCAGAAAGTCCAGGATGACCGGGTAAATAAAGTTTTGATTGTAATCCAACTTGGTTTAAGTTCGCTTGGCTCGTATCCGTTAACTTATTGAGATGCGTGTAATTGTCATTTAAGTTCTTCAAATCAGACACAATTGACAGATTCACTGAAGGAGTTGCAGGGGTACTGGCATCCAAGCTTTCACCAGCTTTCGATAATTCAATGGCTCTACGGAAATTTTTGATATCACTAGCACTAAACACATTTCTTTGCTCCCAGACATTGATTAATCTGTCTACCTTTGGTTTGATTGGATTATCCAAAGTACTGTAAATGGCGTTGAATACCTCAGGCAATATTTTACCGAATTCTGTAATAAATTCCATCTTTCTTTTATGTCTAGCCTGCTGGACTACGTCATTACACAAGTAGAGCAAAGACAATTTCTTAGGAGAATCATACTTAGGCTGAACAATGAATCTGGACCATAAATTTGCAAGCTCTTTACTATGTCGATGATGAAATAAAACCCATTGCGATATAGTGACAATCGAATCTTGTGTTTCTTGCAAGGATGCTAGCTTCTTATTGAAATTTTCCGAAGAAAAAGACATATTGCAGCTCTATCAGGTTTTTAGTGGGAAGAAATATGTAAGAGAGTATGGAACGTTCACGAGGCTGGCAAAAAAAATTCTTTCTTACCTGGTATACACTAAGGTGTACGGGTGTATATATCCTACATCAAGAATTTGGTTTGATATTAGTTTCTGTTCAGGAAGACTTCATCTCATCCTGCTTTTCTTACAGTAGCTTCTGTAGATATATATCCATATGCATTATTAAAGCTAGACATGTAGGTACTTCTCCGGTGGCTTTTCCTTTCAATTGGTGTGATGCAGGAATGTTGCGTTGAAGAAATGCAACAACCGTTTAGCGAACTAACTTAACGTGCATTGCATTCGAGACAAAGATCTTCGAAAGATAGTAGCATATTATATACCGTTGGCTTTGGGACCAACTGCTTTGTATCAGTACTCTGAAACTTGTGCTTAGAGGTTTACGCGGACCACTAACAAAACGCGGTATACAAAAAAAAAAAACCCCTACAATTCCTTTACTAGAGAAAAGTATTGAACATACCATGGTGACAACACGTAACAGTTCTGGGAACAAACCCAGGAGATCTACCAAAGCAATACAACTGGAAGAAGCCTCAAGTCCGAAACGCATGAAACTATCGTCTAGCCCTGTAGATGACAAGAAATATCCACCTACTCCGAAGAATTCGTCACGCCCTAGCTCAAGACTGAAAGAGAATGGGAAGAAGTCGCTGGGTCCAGGAACACCTAAAAGGAAGGGAATTTTGACTGTGACTGAAGATGACATAATAAAAGCCACGGACTCTAAGAGTCTAATGACATTTATAAATGCCTTGGTTAGCAGCCAACAAGACGATATCTTCGAAGAATATAAAAAGACAAACGACATTATGATAACGGAGCATTCAGAATTGGTAGAATCACTTTATGATAAGATTGACTCTCAACAAAACACCATAGACTTGTTGTTGGAAGAAAATAGACAATTGAAGGGTGGAAATCAGGACAGAACCAGTAATAAGCCAGTATTCGAATCACCAATACGTAAGAATAGGAATAAAGGAGCTGAGCTCCTTAATGAAGCACAGTTGAATCAGGAATTAAAGACAATCGGCATAATACTCGATATGTTGGAATTACTAACTGGTTTACGAATAATAAATTACGAAGAAGATAAACTAAGATTATATTTTGATATTAAGCAAATTAGTACTATAGACAAGGGGGCTTCACTAACCATAAATTATCGTTTAATAATATCGAAAACATTCGAGAAAAATGGAGAAGTAAGTTATGAACCAACATTCTTACAGGATGAAGATGACGAAGAAACTAATGAAAAGCTATTGAAGGTGTTACCAGAATATTTTTGTGACAATTTATCATTTCCTTATAACACATTATGTCAATTTTACACCAAGATGAATAAGGCATTGAATAAAATTAACAAAAAATAGACTTGTCTCAGTCTAGTTTGATGATAACATCACCATTTTCATTGACATTAATCTTAAGTTGTTTGAGTAATTCTTTCTTGTCCATCTTCAGTTGTTTGGAGTAGGTTTTGAGGACTTTATACAAGGAATCATTGTTTTTGGCAAAAGATCCAAAATCTAACTTGGTTTTTGACTCGGTCTTAGACTTAGATGCGGTCTTAGCCTTAGGTTTTGGTTCTGGTTTTGGTTCTGGTTTTGACTTAACCTTTGGTTCTGATTTCAAATCAGTATTTGGCTTTTGCTGTTGCTTCTTACCCTTGTACAAACCCTTTTCATACTTTTCTGCCTCCGTGATGCAGCTGGTATGATTCTTATAATCATTACCCTGAAACGTAATAGAACAGTCGATGCAAGTATAGTAAGCGCCGTAGCATCTTTGTTTGTGTTGATCCAACTTCTTCTTGATGACAGTGTCATTACAAATTTCACAGGAAAACGAAACCATTGTGTGTGTGTATGCGTGTATGCTTTAATGTGTGTATGCGTGTATGCTTTTCTTTTAGGAGAAAGAAGAGATGAGATGAGGCAAATTTACCAAACCGGCTCATCAGATTTTTTTCGAGCGACTCTAACAATTTCGTAATCATCAGAAACCTCACCATTATGATCGTCCAACAAACCTTGTAAACGATAATAGTCATTCTTCTTATCAACTGATCGTTTATTTTCAATAAGACTTAACATCTCTTCTTCATTCACTTGTTGGTATTTTTCATCAAATTTTTCCCATTTGATGGCGGTGAACTTTTGTAAGTAAATTGATCCGGCTACTATGGACAACATAAAGGGCAATCCAAAGTAGAAGAAGTGGTTTTTACGCAAAAGTTTTTGATACTTTCCGGCGAAAGTTTTATCATAAGCATCTTGGGCTTTCTTCCCTCTGAATATTCTATTTCCAAGATAGACCATGGCAAATGCAGTAATGAGCGATAACAATACAGAAGATCGATTTAATCCAAAGTATTAAGAGAGCAAACTTTGTAACGTGAGCTAAAACAATGCGTAAATAAGTACAATCCCTCGAAAGAAGAAGATACCATACATATTCTTACTTCAATCATACCATTGGAGTCGAATAAAAATGAGGTGGTCACATGACCATAAAAATGATTCTAGAAAATTGGCCGAAGAAGAACCGCACCAACTGAGGAGGCAATCTACAATTGGCCCATAAGATCATTTAGACACCGAATAAGGACAATATGAAGATACATGAACGTCTCTATCTAGTACTAAATCCCTTACAATATTCTATACTTCTGCCGTACGTGTTGTGCTGCTCTTCCGACTATAGCCGTAACACCCGGGACGTTCTTTAGCCGTCACACCCGTGCACCACTGGGAGGACGGAAAAAGGCTCGTTGACAGGGAAACAGCTGCTGAGGCGCCTACAAAGATGGCCTAGGACTTAAGACAAATTCAACAGTGTGATTGTCGATCAAAATGACACTACAGCATCTACACAGAGCAAACTTTTTTCCTCGGTAACGCCCCTCTCTCTCTTTCACAATGTTAGTTTCACACCCCCTATATTTCTTTTTTTCCTGGGGATCCCCTGTTTTTCCAGGTCGTTTTTTCGCACCCCATGTCTTGCACCCCCATTTATCCATAAACGAAGAAGGGAAAAAATTTTTCGAACCCGCCAACTATTCAAAAAACTCAAGTAAAAAATTGTTCCATCATACAGTAGCAGAGAGTAAAATAAAGGGGGCGTGTAGATTACGGTATACCTGTCAATGTAGTCAATGTAACATAATGTGGCAACAGACGTGTGTGGTTGGAAAAAAAGGCTGAACAGGTTAGAAACTTTCCAAATTCGTGTCCTATTCAGTTTCAATTTTCAAACCATTTGATAGCTTTTTTTTTTTTTTTTTTTCTCGTTATTTTTACTCACCATTTTAGGTGATAGAAAAAAAATTGACTTGTTGGCGATATTTAGATCTCACTTATCATTTCAACGTCAGAGAAAATTGAGAACTTCAACTAATTTACACCGAAAAAAAAAATCACAACTCTTTTTCTTTTCAATCAATCAACTTAATACGTCTGAATGTCGGTATATACCTCTAATTCAGCCGCAGTTGCCCAGCAACAACAGGCTGCTCAACAGCAACAAGCTCAACAGCAACAACAAGCCCAGCAGCAGCAACAGGCACAACAACAAAGACACCAACAAAGATTAAATGAGCTCCTCGATGCCGTTAAACAAGAATTCGACTTTGCTTTAACCGAAGCTTCGAATTTCAAACAAGTCAAAGAGGATTATGATTTGAAATACAATCAACAAACTGCTGAAATGCAACAAATAAGACAAACTGTTTATGAATTGGAAATGGCTCATCGTAAAATTAAAGAAGCCTATGAAGAAGAAATTTTAAGATTGAAAACTGAATTGGAAAATAGAGATAGACAAGCGGCTCAACAACAACAGCAGGTTCAACACCAACAACACCAACACCAACAAGCTGCTCACCAAGTTCCTCCTCAACTTCCAATTCAACTTCAAGGTGGTGCACCTCCTCCTGCTTCTAAATATGAACCTTATCAACCACCTGCGTCATTGAAACAATCCCCTCAAGAATCAAAGATTACGAGTCCACAAGTTGCCAAACCAGAACCAATTAAAGCCGAACCTGTGGAGCCCACCACCTCCAACAGTTTAACTGTCATTGACAAATCCCAATACACCGTAAACCCGCAACAAAAGGCTTTACACATCAAAGAAATTCCTCCATTTTTATCTGATTTGGATGTTTCTAAGGCCAACCCTGACTTCAAAAAACAAAAACCTGGTTATTACGTTTTATACAACCCTGCCTTTAAACGTGATTTGGATGTGGATTTGATTCATTCCTTGGACCATTCCTCGGTAGTTTGCTGTGTGAGATTCTCTAAGAATGGAGAATTCATCGCTACTGGTTGTAATAAAACCACCCAAGTTTTCAACGTTAAAACCGGTAATTTGATTGCTAAGTTGATTGATGACAATTCATCCAATTCATTAATTGAAAATTCCGATGCAAATAACGAGAGCTCCACAAACTCTGCTAACAACACTGCTAATGGGGCTAGCGAGAATTCAGAAAACATTACTTCTTCTACTGGTAACTCTAACGGAGACTTATATATCAGATCTGTTTGTTTCAGTCCTGATGGTAAATTATTAGCCACTGGTGCTGAAGATAAATTGATTAGAATCTGGGATTTGTCAACCAAGAGAATTATCAAGATTTTGAGAGGTCATGAACAAGATATTTACTCTCTTGACTTCTTCCCTGATGGTGACCGCTTGGTTTCTGGATCTGGTGATAGAACTGTAAGAATTTGGGATTTAAGATCCTCACAATGTTCTCTTACTTTATCAATTGAAGACGGTGTTACTACTGTAGCAGTTTCTCCTGATGGCAAATTGATTGCTGCTGGTTCGTTGGACCGTACCGTTAGAGTTTGGGACTCTACCACTGGATTCTTGGTTGAAAGATTAGATTCTGGAAACGAAAATGGTAATGGACACGAAGATTCAGTTTACTCGGTTGCCTTCTCTACCAACGGTAAGCAAATTGCCTCTGGTTCGTTAGATCGTACCGTTAAATTATGGAATTTGGAAGCTAAACAGGACCCTAATAGCCCCAACTCTGGCTCTGCCAATGGTCAAAATAAATCGACCAAAAAGTCATCGTGTGAAGTTACTTACATTGGTCATAAAGACTTTGTTCTCTCTGTCTGTTCAACTCCTCATAATGAATATATTTTGTCGGGTTCAAAAGACCGTGGGGTGATCTTCTGGGATCAAGTTTCTGGTAATCCATTATTGATGTTACAAGGACATCGTAACTCGGTTATTTCTGTGGCTGTCTCATTCAATTCTCAAGGTACTGAAGGTATTTTCGCTACTGGTAGTGGTGATTGTAAAGCCAGATTATGGAAATGGACTAGATCTGCTTAACCAGGTCTATCACACTGGAACACCATCCTACTTACTTTTCAAAAGAAAAAAAAGAATGAAAGATTCTTTCTACTGAAGAATTAATTACTATGTAAGAACATGACAACGGTGTTGATAATGCTGTTATACGTTCTATTCTTATTTTTTTTTCTTTTCAAAAAAAAAAGTCACCCTTTGTATTCTCTCTTCTGCTTTCATATTTCATTCATAATTGTAATAGTATTCTATATGTTAAAGTTTACGCGAAAAAAAAATTAAGACTTATACGAGACTGGACGTGTAAAAAAAAAAGTACGAGCATCCATAGATCATTTCCTCATAAAAGCTCGTTCTTTTTTAACCATTATGACTGTTTATACTGCCTCGACCACGGCTCCAGTGAACATTGCGGTATGTGAATCATGTGGCTTGTGAAATTCGCTACTAACACGTTTAGACTTTGAAGTATTGGGGAAAAAGAGATGCATCTCTTAACTTACCTACCAACTCGTCTATCTCCGTCACCTTATCTCAAGACGACTTAAGAACATTGACTTCAGTAGCTACTAGTAAATTATTCACTGTCGATAAGTTATGGCTCAATGGTAAACAAGAATCGATTGAATCTCCTAGAACCAAAGCTTGTTTGCAAGATTTGAGAAAGTTGAGAAATGAATTGGAAAATCTGGACGATTCCTTACCTAAATTGTCTAAATGGGGCTTGCATATTGTAAGTGAAAACAATTTCCCAACTGCTGCTGGTTTAGCTTCTTCTGCAGCTGGTTTCGCCGCCTTGGTGGTGGCCATTGCAAAATTGTACCAATTACCTCAGAACATGTCCGAAATCTCTAAAATTGCTAGAAAAGGAAGTGGGTCAGCATGTAGATCATTATTTGGAGGGTTTGTTGCTTGGGAAATGGGCACTGAAGTCAATGGAGAAGACTCCAAAGCAGTTGAAGTGGCTCCTTTGAGCCATTGGCCCGAGATTAAAGCTGCTATTTTGGTGGTAAGTGATGATAAAAAAGATACTCCATCTACCAGTGGTATGCAAACTACCGTGAAAACTTCTGATCTATTCCAACATAGAATTACCGAAGTTGTACCAAAAAGATTCGAGCAAATGAAGAAATCGATCGTCGAAAAAGATTTCCCAACTTTTGCTGATTTAACCATGAGAGACTCCAATTCTTTCCATGCCGTTTGTTTAGACTCCACTCCCCCAATTTTCTATCTCAACGATACTTCGAAAAAAATCATTAAGTTGATTCACCAGTTGAATGAAGGGGAAGGTGAAATTATTGCTGCCTACACATTTGATGCGGGTCCAAATGCCGTCATCTACTACGAAGAAAAGAATGAAGCCAAAGTCTTGGGGGCTATTCATAGGTATTTCCATCAAGTTTCTGGTTGGGAGAAATTCGATGCCTCCAGCTACACTCAAGAACTGGTGAAAATAGTTGCTGACCCAGAAATTTACAGAGGGGTTTCTAAAGTTATTTTAACCAGAGCCGGTCCTGGCCCTCAAGAGACCTCTGATAGCCTAGTCAATGCTGAAGGCTTACCTAAGTCCTACCAAAAGTAGTGTAATTAATAGAATAAAAACTAAGTCTTTATTTCTGCTCGTTTTCCTGTATTATATCAATTTTCAACGTCTTATTTTTCATCTCACTCACAAGACCTAACAACTACAATGATTGGGTTGGCTCCACATAGAATAGCAACAAGATTGCTATGTCCAAGGATACTTCCTCGAAGGCTGTCTGCTCTCAGGCAAGTCATCAACTTCAGTAACTCCAGATTATTCACCAACTCCAGACTTCTCCAACAAATACCAAATAAGAAGATAAGCAAAGTCACAGATGAAGTACTAAAAATCAAAAGACCGGTTTCAGAACCACCACTCACACAACCACCGCCTGCCAAACTAGATCTTACTGAAGACCTCTGGACAGTACCAAACATTTTGACCATGTCGAGAATTGCCACCACTCCTATAATTGGTTACTCCATCGTCAGTGATAAACCCATGATGGCAATCTCCATATTTATCTACTCTTGCATAACAGACTTTCTTGATGGGTTTATTGCTCGCCGGTACAATCTCAAGTCTATCGTCGGGTCAATTATAGATCCTATGGCGGACAAATTTCTAATGACAGTGTGCACCGTAGCCCTAAGTGTACAGCATATAATGCCGCCATACGTTGCTCTTCTCATCATCGGAAGAGACGTCATACTCAGCTTCATGGGAATGTGGATTAGGTATAAATCTCTCCCTTCACCAAAAACTTTCGCTAGATTTGCTGACGTGAGAATACCTACTGTTAGTGTTCATCCAAATTTGCTAGGTAAAGTGAATACTGGGTTGCAAATGGTATACATCGGAGGCTTGGTATTGGAGCCAGGGTTGAAGATACTCCTTAGTAACTACACTGGAGGAATAGACGAATTTTTCAGTATATTTGGAGGAATAGTTGCTTCCACAACGTTTTTGAGTGGGTTGACTTACATCTTCTCCAATAATGCATTTAAATATATTAGATAGCATATTTATTGTATATATATAGCTAACTGAAGCTGAACTTTCGGTACTCACGAATTAAGCTGGCTCGACCATAGAGAAGTAGCACCGATATAAGTCGGCGCCGTATCAAAAAAGCCCGTTCTTTAGGGACTTCCATTACTGTAATGTAGGTGCAAATTATTCGGACAAAAGTTTCCAATAACTTTCCGAAATTCGCCAAGGATGTTAAACTGTTATGCAATTTGGTGAGGCTCCTATGTGAGTCCAACTTGAGCTCATCAAAAATTTCAATGAGAGTCTCGGTGCCTGACTCTGGGAGACCTTCGCGTTGTAAGAATTTCATCAAACAATTCTTATTTTCCTTGATTCCCGACTCTCTGAGGACTATCCTTAGCATTAGGTGTATACACAGATGGGGATAGATACACTCCATAAGTTCAATGCCAACATCGTTGTTTTCCGCTACAACGTTCAAGTTCGTAAGTACCTTCGCGTAAACCTGCAACAACCCCTTGCACTTATAATTCATGACTCGCAAGTTAACTTCATGCCGAAATATGTATATAGCAGTATCGGTTACCAAACTGAATAGATGCTTAATTTGAGACAAACTGACTCCGATAAAAATATGGGGTGCGATAAAATCGACCTCATACGTTAGAAAGTAAACATGTTGCAAATTCAGCAACGAGTTATTGAACCCACATAGAAATTTCAAAGCAGTAATGCACTCGATCATTCTAGAGAATGAATTTATCTCTTCAACTCGCGTGTTTTCATAAATCAACTTACGAGGGACAGTTCCTTTGATTGGCATCTTCGAGACATTTAGTGGTTGCAACGTGTCGTACATAGCATTACACGTATCTTCCACCGACTCATGTCCCTCAAGTAACCTTTGCTTAATAATCATCATTGCTAATGCTATTGTAACTTCATCACCTGCATGTTTCGACATATTTTTTTCAAGACAATAGGCTTTAAATGTTCAAGACGTGACGTAAATAATAACAGATTTTTGTGCAGGAATATGAAATGTTCAAAAAACATTTTGTTGCTTGTCGCTAAACGACATCAATTCACCCTCGGGTTCATCCTGTGTAATATCTTGATGTCTCATTTTCATCCAGATTCGCTTTCTGACAAAGTTTCCAAAATAGTACTTCCCTTTCCAAGAGCCGTTGCGCCGAAATAAAATATGCAGGTATACCCAACCCTGGTCATCGACGTCATCAATCATAAGGACATACCAGGAATCCCAGCACCATTTCCAATTGAGATCAGGTAAAGGATAGTTATTAATATTATTATAGTCTAGTAATATATCATTACCATTCAATAATTGATAATGCGAAGGGTCTAAGTATGGGATCAAAATGTTGTTGGAGAATAATGGGATACCAAACAACTTGGTACCTCGTTGGTTTTCCACGATAAAGTCAAAATCAAAAACTTGCTGATCGTTTATCTTATCTCTAGTTTGTCTAAACGACGATACATAACTAGCTAAAATAGAATCTAGATGCAGTTCATCTACTGAATATTTTTTTAGCAATTTTCGTAAGTGCTTGAATTGGACCGATGTGGAGAACTTGTAATATTTGCCATCGTACTCAAATTCATAATACTTGCTTTCACCACTATAGTTTAACTGATTATTTCCTTCATCGTGTTGAAACTCCCTTTGGTATCTATGATTGAATATGGTCATACAAAGAACTAGCGGGAAAAAGACTTAGCGACAAGTCTTATCTTTTTTTTTGACAAGTGATCTATCAAGCACGTGACTCTCCGACACTGATGCAAGCAAAGTGCGACATGCATAGAAAATTCTTTTGCTTCAGCTATGACTTTCTGCTTTCGGACTGTACATATGCACATACTATGTACGTCCCTGCACGATATATAATTCCTATCTGTACGATTTTTTCAATTTCGAGTCATGAACAGCTCGTACACTATTATAATAATAAGCTTTAAAATTACAGCCGAGCGCTTATTGGTGAGCCTGTAGGAATGAAAGGAGTCGATGAAAAAAGGATAAACAAAAGGTGGAAAAAAAGAAATGAGAGCCATTTTTGACAGCACAGCAAACTCGGTGAAATCGATATTGTCCGACTTCTGTAGTTAGTATCTGTTTGTCAGCAAAGATCCGAAGCTACCCCCATGGTAATCAGCCGATTCTACGTTAACCCAGAATTAGTAGATTAATAAGCTGAAGGTCGCCATGCGACACCGGCGCACATCTGTTTAGGCGGCCCTTATGAAACAATCCACGTTCTTCAACTCATATCGTTTCATTTAGTGAATTGGGTTCACTTTAAGCAACTACTATCGTATTGTTGGCGCAAAAAAAATCATCGTATGCATGATGATATTGTCATACAAGATTTAGATCAGTTCTATGTATCGTGAAAATGCTCTATATAATAGTAAATTACAGAGCTGGAATAAAAGAGTGACTTGAATTTGCAGCTGGGGAGATATTAGGGTTAGGAACTAGAGGTTTGATTATTCCAACTTTTTGTTAAAACAAATAGCATGCAAGCTTTCGAAAGCAATGTTCTATAAGCTATTTATCCACAAAGAAACTTTCATAAGCCCAGTCATACTCCTCATCTCCATTCGTAGGGATACAAGTAGTTCTAACAATTTATAGTTCATGGAGTCTATAAGTCATTTAATTCATCGAAGGAAATATTGTCGATGTTATCGATTGCAATCAATTTTTGAATTCCAGCTATATTAATTTGACTCAAGTTTCGGTTCTTAAGTTCCAGCAAGAGGAGATTCATTTTATAATTGTACTTTTTTGTCAATAAAGCGTACTTTTTTATTTTGTTTTGTTGGTTTGTTATTTGAACTTCAAATTTGTAGTTGTTATCTTGTAATTCTTGTTGGGCCTGCTTTTTACGTTGTCTGCATTTAGAAGCCGCTATTCTATTCCTTTCCAACAATCTCTTCTTTTTCCAGGCCGCAGTTCCAGGTATTGGCCCGTTATTTGGATTATAAATAACTTCATTATTGTAGATTAGTTGGTGGTTTGGTGGAGGCACTCCAGCTGCATCCGCAAACGAATTATTACTAAGTTCGCCTCGGCTTACAGGAGGAAAGGATGTAGCACCGCCGCCATTGACTATTGGCTGTTGGCTGATTGCTGGTGGTTGGTTAATTGCTGGTTGAGCTAATCCAAAGCTCTCTACAGCAGGAGTATTAGTATTATCACTTAAATTATTGATAGGAGCTGAAGAAGGTTGATTTTGATTGGGAATCAAGTCATCATAAGGACTACTTCCACCGTCACTATCGAAGAATGCTTCATGATTGATTATTTGACCAATTTGACCGTTAGATATGGAGATTCTTCTTCTTCTAGGAACGCCGTCAGTATTGATATAAGGTATCATAGTGGTGGAGTCGAAAATTGGAGGATTAGTAATCGGATATGAATTTACATCAAATGCATTATGAAACACGGGAGGGTGTTGATGACCATAACTGCTCAAAGGCTGGGAGTGTGATGCACTAGATGGTTTGGCTGGAGGGTTATTATCCGAGACCTGGCTATTGAGAGGCACATTGTTGGATTTCGGAATAAAATTAGGATTATATTGCAAAGCCAAAGGATCATCCAAGGGTACATTATTTATACTTGCTTTCAAATTTTCACTATTTTCCAACGGCTGATAAGGTAAAGTGGCGGTATTACCATGAGCTGTCGGGTGAGGGCCATATACAACGCCGTTATTGGAGGAAACGAAATTCATAATTGTCGATATCTAAAGAGGGGGTAGTGGGGGAAGGAAATAAATAATACTGAACGAAACCAAAAAAAAATACTAGAAACAAAACCTGGAAACAAACCTGTAATAAGACGCTATAACTAAAGAGTGATCTTTACCCGATGAAACACCTCAAGTGCTATAGAAATTCAGCACTTTATAAATGGAAAAAAAAAAAAGGAGGGACGAAAAAAAAGGGTGCTTGCTCGAAAGGGATTCGGAAAAAGAAAAAGAATTAAGGAAATAAAACCTTCAAAAAATAAAGAAAAAAACCAAATGTCTGAAAAAATATCTAAACCAGGAAAATAGGAAGAGGTACAAATTAAAGTGTATGTTAAAAAATACGACTCCATGGTGAATGTGTGCGATTAGAGATAGCGTGGAACCTTTAGTATCGGGATGTCGTATCATGACCTCTTTTTGCCATAATCAAAGAAGTGTGGCTCCTATAAGTTTATAGTTTCGAAGCGAATTTGAGTTTGTTGTTATTTGTAGTGTTTTGATAACATTTCGTAATTTGTGAATAGCATTGAAAGAGGCTCACCCGACCCGAGGCTCACTCGCCAATGTGACACTATATTGAAGTAGGTTTCCCGCAGAGCAACTCTCGGTAAAACTTGTCTGCCACCGAGAAGCAACACTTTCGCATCATGACAAGTGACCCAGTAAGAAAATGTCGTGCTCCAAAGCCTTAGGTAAAAATTTCCCACTTGGCCCACTTTCATACTTTAATTCTATACTAAGTGCTCCTAGGATATTGGAAATCTTCGTTTGGGTACTTAATTTGAGACTTAAGTGAGAGAGAATTGACCTCATAATCACTAAAGCTGCAAATTCCGTATCTTCGCGCCTTCTCCAGCTTTCTAAATATCCGTGGCATAACCTATTCTCCTCTTCAAACGAGAAGAGCTAAAGACACCTTGAACAGTTCATGGGAAGCATTTTAAGATGTCGGTCGCTTTGCTTGACATAACTTGCGCAAATTTCGTTCCTAACAATGCAATGAGTTAAAATATTATCTAAATTAAAGAATCTTACGGTGATAGTTCAATCAAGAATCAAGCTACAACAAGCATCTCCAATTCAGACCACCTCCACGAGCTCTCCTCCGTTGTGCTCCAAGTCAAACCTTCCACTATGTGGTCCTGGTTTCGAGGGTGCGACATTTCTTCGGTAGGATTTGCAGAATGGATGCATTGTGAATACGTTGAGGATTCCGTCTGTGGGGAAGCCGAGTCTTCTTGAAGGATCCTCTCCTTATCTCAAGAGGAGTGGTTGGAAGTCTGCTTAGTAATGGAATAGGACGTTTCGTTAGAATAGCATGCAAATGTGACATTTTCGTTAAGTTCAAGTACGGCAATGCACAAATAACCGCTAGCGAGAAAGTGGAAGTAGTGGATTGCCTCGAAGGCTAAGATGCCTAAAACCTGTCTGAAGCAATTTCACCGATCCTGAGGTTCTATTATATTTCATCACCTGGCCATGCCAGGAGCTAGATGGCGAATTTTTTAGTTGTTGTGTGACCCGTTCTCGTGCTCTTATCGTAGAAGTTGCCTGAAACGCTTCAGTTTGATAAATCTGCTCATTCTGGAAGCACTTTTTGTATTATGTGATCCTATAATATCTCTGATAACAGCGTGGATAGCTACGACCGCTTGAACCGGTGGAAAGTGGCTTAGCAGACCTCCACGAGGAATTTGAGTTAGCATCAGAACTTGACTCTGCCTTGCGATTTCATTGCTTTCAGTAAGCCAAAGTAAAGAGAGTTTCTAAATTCTCCCTTATCTGCTTGAGTCAGTCGTTTGCAGAGTCTTCCTCGTTCTTATCTAACAAAACCAATGGAAACAAACCATTTAGCAATGACTTTATTTCTTCTCTCTGAAAACTGTTTTGTCGTTTCATAGACCTTTCTTGACATCCGTAATCTATATCATTTAGTTTTCTTCTCCCTTCTTTCAGTTGGTTGCTAATAATTAATATGCGGATGTTTGGATGCAAACTCTTTCAAATTAAGTCACGTGCACCTTTTTTTTTTCCAACGCGATCAAAAAAATTGATGAACATTTTCAAAGGGCAATTTACTTCTGCTTCCCAAACTGAAAGCAAGATGTCGTTGAAATTACCTTCAGCTCCTAATGCTGGATTGTTCAAGAATGGGTATCAATCACATTCGAATGCTGACGGAGCCGTGATTCGTAATATCGAAGCCGTCAGAGAGATTTCCTCCATATTGCTCACGTCTATGGGTCCAAGTGGACGTAATAAGATTATAGTCAACCGTCTTGGTAAGATTTTTATAACTAATGATGCTGCTACAATGTTGAATGAATTGGAAATTGTTCATCCTGCAGTTAAGATATTAATCATGGCTTCCAAGCAACAAGAATTTGAAATGGGAGATAACACCAATTTAGTGATTATACTAGCAGGTGAATTATTGAACATTAGTGAAAAATTGATTAATTTGGGTTTAAGTATCCCAGAAATCATTCAAGGTTTCAAATTGGCCAGTAAATTTGCTTTGAAGACATTAGAAGACTTGGTTATCGATAAAGTGGAATCTATCCTGGAATCCGAAGAATTGTTAAAGATCATCAAGCCCGTCATTGCAGCCAAACAATACGGATTAGAAGACTTAATTTCTAAGTTGGTTGTCGATGCTGTGAAGTTAATCATCAACCCTAAGAATCCAAACGCCTTCAATGTTGATTCCATCAGAGTAGTGAAAATCATGGGTTCTGCTTTAAGTAACTCACAAGTAATC
The DNA here is from genome assembly GCA_030555995.1 of Isabelozyma heimii. Taxonomy (NCBI): domain Eukaryota; kingdom Fungi; phylum Ascomycota; class Pichiomycetes; order Serinales; family Metschnikowiaceae; genus Isabelozyma; species Isabelozyma heimii. The sequence continues at coordinate 125,700 of JANIVW010000021.1, forward strand.
AAAGGTATGGTATTTCCAAGAGAACCAGAAGGAAGTGTTAAAAACATTCATGAAAGATCTAAAGTGGTGGTTTTTACTTGTCCTATTGATATCAGTACTACTGAAACCAAAGGTACGGTGTTATTGCATAACGCTAAAGAAATGTTGGAGTTCTCTCAAGGTGAAGAACAACAATTGGATATCATGTGTAAAGAAATCTCTGATTCTGGAGTTAAAGTCGTCGTTGCTGGTTCTAATATTGGAGAGTTAGCATTGCATTATTTCAACAAATATAACATCTTAATTCTCAAGGTGCCATCCAAGTTCGATTTAAGAAGAATTTGCCAAGTCTGTGGTGCTACTCCCTTACCAAGATTAGGTGCTCCTATGCCTGATGAAATGGGCTTGATCGATGTCATTGAAACTAAAGAAATTGGTGCTGATCGAGTTACTATCTTCAGACAATCCGAACAATCGGTATCAAGAACCTCTACTATTATAATTAGAGGTGCCACTCAAAACAGTTTAGATGATGTGGAAAGGGCTATTGACGACGGTGTGAATGCTATCAAAGGTTTGTTAAAGGACGGACGGTTATTACCTGGTGCCGGTGCCATTGAAATTGAATTGGTGAGGTTAATTACGCAATACGGAGAAAAAACCCCAGGTTTATTACAATTGGCTATTAAAAATTACGCTAAAGCATTTGAAGTGATTCCTCGTGTGTTGGCTGAAACTTCCGGTTTGGACCTGTCTGAATTGTTGAGTAAACTATACGCTACTCACTCATCTACTGACGCAGACTCAAACAACTTAAGCATTGGAATTGATATTGATAACGAAACAGAAGATGGCCTTATTGACATCAAACAAAGCGGCATTTATGATTTATTGTCCACTAAAAAATCTGCTATAGACTTAGCTACTGATGCCACTAATACTATTCTATCAATTGACCAAATCATTATGGCCAAGAGAGCTGGTGGTCCTCAAATGCCAAAACAACCAAGACCTGGTAACTGGGATAGTGAAGACTAAGTCATGTGCTTGGAAGACTAATTTCGTTATTCGTGTATTTTAGAAATATTGGTTCTATAGATTAAATATATTGAGATACCTTATTAAGGATATAAAATTGAAGAGTTCATTTTCATCCTCGACATCCAGCTTACATTTTTTATGAAGACCTCTTTGTCTCCATATCGGTATTTACAAGTCTATGAGCTCTTCCCTATAATATGCATCGTCGTATATGCTCTGTTACAATGCTTTACCATTGGTGACAAATTTTTCAATTTTATCAAAGTCTTTTTGACCATTATCGTCTTCCACACCTCCACTAACATCAAATCCAATAATATTCTTATATTGAGTAGTCTCGACCAAATTGTCTGGATTTAATCCTCCTGCCAAAATGAATTTTCCGTTCAAGTCGTTCAATAATGACCAGTCAATTTTCTTACCTTCTCCACCGGCTTCCGAGTCTAAGAGTGGAAGTATAAAATTTCCTTTGGCCTTCCCTTGATGCAAAAATGAAGAGAAAAAAGTCTCCATGCTTTGAACATCCTGCGGTATAACAAACCTTTTGGTAATACCGAACTTCAAGTTATTTGCTTCATTGTATTCAAGATATTCTTCGATATTTTCGCTACCATGTAGCTGAATGAGATCGAGATCTAGTTTCTTCGCTATTTCAAATACTTCTCGTAAGGGTTGATTACGGAATACTCCCACCAAAAACGGTCTACACTCGATGATTAACTGAGAAACTTCGGTGAAATAGTGATTAAAATCAGTAATGCTTAACGATTCGAAATGCTTCACGATGTCATTCACGGAGTCGAACCTAACTTTCCTCTGCTTTCTTATTTGCTTTACTCGAGATGAAATTTTGACGGCCACATTATGGTCAATGGATCTTGCACGGTTCGGCACCAAAATAACCCCAAGAAGGTCGGACTGTGATTTGATGGCCTTTTCGGCTGCCTCGGCAGTTTGTATACCACAGATTTTCACTAATTTAGCCATTGTACGGTAGAATGATGAGAAAAGGAAGCAGTTAAATTCATATTCGCGAAGCGAAATTTGTCATTACATAGAAATGACATTACGTAAAAAAAAGTGTGTATGACTGCGAAAAGCAATTTGCTAAGAAAATATATTTGCTTGTATAGATTTAATCATTATTATCTTTACGGAAAAACTTACCAAAGTTCTTAAAATTCTCGTTGAACTTATTAACATGACTTTCTCCGTTAATAGCAAATTCTCGTAAATTTTTCTCAAGATTATTCATTTTCAAAGAATTATTAGCCAATATTTTTGGGCTCTTGCTCTTCAAGAAATCTGGTAAACCCGGTTCAGGAGACTTCGATAGGAACAAGTCCTTGATGTCCGGTTGATGAGGTGCAGGTTGTGACTGCGGGTGAACCAAGTCATTATGAGACTGTACTTCGTTATCTTCTAAATTGTGTAGTATTGGAGACTCATCAAGTAAATCATTTGACATTGATAATTGCAAATTGAAGTTTTCAATATACTTTTGTTGTTGCGCTTTAGGGATGTCTTTAAGGTTTAAAATCTTTCTAAAGTTATTAACAGATTTGTCACCAATCAATTGGAAATAGATTTCAATGAGGTTATCAATTGGCAATATTGGAGTCAATAAAACCTTAAGAAGAGTTTCCAATTTATGGAATTGATTGTTCACAAGCTTAACATATAATTTAGACACAGTAGCACGATCATCAGATTTTTCATTGTCTGCCTCTTTATTCTTCGTTTCGTCAAAATTAGGATTGGAGTAAAGAGGAAGAGTTAAAAAGTAATTTTTCAAGTTGGCTGAATCGAGTAATATCTGCTCAATGTTAAGAATACTCAAAGGGATGATGGTTTTTAAATGATTCATAAAAGTATTAATGATGGTTTCGGTTAGTTTATCGCAAAAATTTCGAATGTACCCGTCTCTAATAATTAATGGGAGGATAATCTTCACATTATCATTGATTGAATTTTTTAAATCAATCATATAGTTCGAAACATCCGCCATAGAATCCATATTATTCCAATTGTTATTCTCGAATTGTCTCCAGGAAAACTGAAGACTATTATTAATGTTATTGATTAAATTTGCAATTGCCTTGTTAATCAACTCAAAATACCAATCCAGGCAAACATCGAACGATATCTTGGATTTGAATTGTTCATCAATTAAATTCAAAAACTTAGATTGCAAATCATTGATATTGTTGATAACATAATCGGCCGTATTCAACACCATAGTCAAGTATTTTATCGATTCAATATTTTCAGGATTGGAGGATGAAGCAAAACTAGTATTTACTGATTGGTTGATGATTGGTAGGAGATGTTTGGCGTAATACTCATGGAGATACTTAATGAAGAGTTTAGACACATCCACCAATATTTCTCCATTGGTTAACTTTATAATTTGAGTTAAAATTTTGTTGAACAATTTGAACAACTCAATGGACGAATTGGAGATGTTAGGAATATTGTTAATTTTCAAAATTGTCAAAAATTCATCAATGCTTGAGCTGGTGGTAATAAATTCTTGTGGTATCTTAGGAGTTTGAAAGAATTCAAGAAACTTGCTGTTCAATAATTTATCTTGTTCAGTGACCCAGATTATCAAGTAAGGTTCAAACTGGCTGGAGATGATCTTATCAAAATCATCAGTTTTAAAGTTTTCGTTCAAGCTTTTTTCAAATTCGAGTGTTTTGAATAATGAGTCCAACAATATATTGGAATCAATTTTGCTATTACTTGATAATTGATTTCCTAAGTCTTGTTTGGTAATTTTACAAAATATTTTTGCCAATTCAACATCTATCAACCAAGTCTTGGGGAATACAGTCAAATAGTTTTGTTGAAGATTCTTCAAGACATTATTGAAATAAATGTATCTTCTGCTTAAGTTTTCTAAAGATCCAGCTTCGTCTAGATTATTGAAGATTGATTTTATCTCCTTTAATTGATAGTTGTAAAACCAATTCAATAGCTTATCCTTATACTTCACGTCAACTAACTCCAAAATTTCACATCCATAAATCAACTGATCGTTAGTGAAATTGTTTGTGAACGAATCCTCGAAGTCTATGAAAATATCGTCTATCAATTTATTCTGAGTTTTGTTAATAGATATGTTTAATTGGTTGATCTCGTCTATTGATTTATAGGGTTTGAAAAATTCCAATAATTCTTTAACTACTCCAAAGTGAGTGAGGATAGTTTTATATTCGTGTGATTGAATGATTGGAGTTAAATTGTTGAATGATATAACTAACATTTGAAGACGTTTCAAGATTTTCATCGAGAGAACCAAGTTCCTTTTGTACTGGTCTAAGTCTTGAATTGATTTCGTCATAGAGACAATAATCTCTTGGGTGCTCCTGGCTTTTAGTTTAGTTTCTTTTAATTTGGAATGCAATTGAATGATATCATCCTTCAAGTTCTCGGGAGATTGGTAATTATTGATTTTATTGATCAACTGCTTGTTTAGATGATCTTTGTACTGATCAGTGTAGTTTAGCAATTGGGGGATTTCTTGTAGGGATTCCGGGGTTCGGAAGAGGTTCAGCAAGATCGCATTCTGATCAGCTCCCTCTTGGCTGAGGCTCGAAGCTGGCATTCTGATGATGGGCAGCGACGGGAACAGTCACTTGTAATACTTTCTTACCAAGAGAACTCATATCTGCCCGTACATCAAAATTAGCAGTGCACCAAAAAACACAACACCCGTACACCATTTTGAAAAACTAGCTGCATCCGTACATCCTGTAACTAGATTAAATCTACGGCTAGAACGCAGGAACAGTAGACCGGTTAAAGAGTCTAAGGAGTCTGATTCAGCACATGGCGGTGTCTTGTGAGTGTTCAGGGTCTAAAGTTTTTAGTGGATGCAGCACATTTTGCAGCTGGCCACAGGAGCACCTGCTGAGTACAGCCCGACTACTCATGATTTGCCAAGATATATACATCAGTGGCATTCCCTTAAAAACCATAAACCAGTGGACTGAGTATTACAAACACTATCATAACCGAAATAGACACCAAGTCCCAGTCCCAAAATAGTTTGCAAGCTCAGAACGGAAATAAGTCTTAATAACTTCAGTACGGCAAATGTCCTGATTCAGCAAAATCCTTAAAAATCTTTCATGTACACTTACATCTAAAAGTGGCTATATGGAGGAACACCTCAAAATCGCCAGATATGTCTGTTTGAAACTCAAGCAATAGCGCTTGTTGAAGTCTGACAGACGCTTATCAACATTACCCAATGCAGTCAGCAACCCCACAATCGCTTATTTCGACTTAACATTAGGTTGCACTACATGCGCGCCAATGCACTATTGAAAAAATTTCCTCATCGGGAAGTAAGTTTTTCCAAACTCACATGGGTTGAAATTGAACGGGGTAGTTGACTTCATCTCCTTATTGGTCCTATGATACTATAAACAAGTCCCTCCCCTGAGTAGACACCAACCTCCTAGATTATTTTCTCTTGGTTTTTCCACCTTCCTAGTATGGGCTGCATAACTATGATCTATGCTTTTGGCAAGTGAGCTGATGGATGCTGCAGAGTTGTATTTATTTTTTATCTACTTCTTACTTGATTTGGCTGTAGTTTGTTCTTCTGGTTCTTTTGTACCTTTATTGCAGTAGCATAAATTATGCCTGTTTAAAGAAGTTTTTGTTTTCTGCTTACTCCATTAGCGGGTACTTTGTGTCTTTTTTTTACTTTGAAACTCGAAAAAAAAAAAAAAAAAAACAACATATCTTGTTAGAGTAGGAAAGTCATTTATAACTCTTTTTCTCTAATTGACATTATAAAAAAGGAAAAAAAAAATATTTCGTCAACGTAATTATTTTTTTTTGTTACTGTTGTTGTAGTTAATTTTGTGAATTAACCAAAGATCCTTATAATAGTACATCTTCGCCTTATTTCCAAAAAAAAAGAAAAAGTTCAACTTCTTCCACCCGTGTGACTATTTTTTTTATAAATAATTCAGTTCAATGGCTCGGTTTAAATTTGGTAAGAAGAAGAAACAAGTTGAAGAACCAGATACCTCCATGACTAGTGCCGAACAAGACCATTCCTCCATTAATCAATCGCAAGTTCATGAAGAACCATCGGTTTCGTCCCCGCCTTTGAAGAATGCTGGAGGATTTGACGATGTTCATCAGCCCAGTACTGTAGTACCAAAAGTTGATATAATTGGTGATGCAGTATCTCCTTGGAAAAGACATAAATTATTAGATTCCCCATTCCCTCGTTACAGACACGCAGCCTCGGCAGTTTCCAGTGATAAAAATGAAATTTTCTTGATGGGAGGTTTGAAAGAAGGATCGGTGTTCGGTGATACTTGGAAAATTAGCCCTCAAAATGCTGCGGGTGATTCCTTCATCGCCAAAAATGTCGAAATTGCCAATAATAACAATCCTCCTGCCAGAGTTGGCCATTCAGCCGTGTTATGTGGTAATGCTTTTATTATTTATGGTGGTGATACCGTTGATACTGACTTCAATGGTTATCCTGACAATAACTTTTATTTGTTCAACATCAATAACAATAAGTATACTATCCCATCTCATATCTTGAACAAACCAAATGGTAGATATGGTCATACCATTGGAGTTATTTCTCTTAATTCCAATTCTTCTCGTCTTTACTTATTCGGTGGTCAATTGGAATCGGAAGTTTTCAATGATTTATACTACTTCGAATTAAATACTTTCAAATCCCCTAAGGCAAGATGGGAACTAATTGAGCCAGTAAATAACTTCAAACCTCCTCCGGTTGCTAACCATTCCATGTCTGTTTACAAAAACAAAATTTATATTTTCGGTGGTATCTACAATAACGAGAAAATATCTAATGATTTATGGTGTTTTGATGCTTTAACTAACAAATGGTCTCAATTGCCAACAACTGGTAGTGTACCTTTGCCAGTGAATGAACACTCTTCTTGTGTTATTAATGATAAATTATATATTTATGGAGGTAACGATTTTCATGGCTTAATTTATGATACCTTATACGTTTTGGACTTGCATACTTTGGTTTGGTCTCAATTGGTACAATCTGCTAATGTTAATGGTCCAGGTCCAAGATGTGGTCATACCATGTCTTATGTTGCTAACTTAAACAGAGTTATAATTATGGGAGGTGACAAGAATGATTATGTTTACAGTGATCCTGATAACTTTGAAACCTATGAAAATTATAACGGTGAAGAATTTGGAACCATGCTTTACGGTCTAGATCTCAACTTAGTGGATTCTTTTCTTGACTCTCATGCGAATGCTGCAGCTGCGGGCTTTGCCAAATCTTCTCCCAAAAAAGTGGCTGCTTCTGCAAGTGCTAATCCATATTCTAAAAGGCCTGAATCCCCTTCTCCTTCCATTCAAGATGCTAATAGACAAAGTTTACAGCGTCATGCGAGAAGTTTCTCCGCTGGGCCCGAGGATTTCAGAACCCCCACTGGTTCTCCTACCAGACAACCTAGCTCCAATGACCATGATATTTATAATGATGAGTCAGCGAATGGTATTAATCCACTTGTGATTGGTGCTGGTGCTGGTGCCGCTGCTACTGCCGGTACGGTTGCTGCTGCAGTTGCAGCCACTACCCATCTGACTTCGGATAGTAGTTCAATTGCACCTCTCAACGTTAATAAGAATGTCAGTCCATTGGAAACATCTAACTATAATGAATTTGTTGATGTGGATGTTCCATCTTCAGCTAACATGAGTGTTAATGAGAAGGATAGAGATGAGTTAACTGACCTTGATGAAATTAAATCAAAGAATTTCTTATCTTCGGATAAAGGAGCTATTGAAGGGTCTTATCATAATGGTCATGCATCATTCTTGGATAATTATAATTATGTGGATGAAGCCAGAGGGGAAAACAATACAACCCCAATAATTGGTAAAGATTCTTCAAGCTTTGATAAGCCAAGTATACTCAATAGAAAAGAACTTAATGATGAGGAAGTTGATGATGACAAAACTCCTCAGGCAGAAAGCTTTACTCCAATTCAATCAAGAAGTAACTCTCAATCTCAAGCCATTCCTCCCAAACAAAGAGGTTTGCTAGGTGCCCTTAATGGAGCTAATAGATCTCAGGATGACTCAAAAGTTAAAAAAATCATTAATGAATTAAACAGCGAATTAACTGAATTAAAGGCATCTACCAAATTACAGATGCAAAATGCTACTGAACGTATTGCTAATTTGGAACGTGAAAACGATTCCCTCAAGAGAGAAAATGACACTTTTAATAAAAGTGATCACGTTGAGAAAATCAATTCTTTGAACAAACAATTGGGTGAGAGAGACGATATGATCCAAGATTTGAAAGGTGCTATTGGCCCAGAAGCTCTCGCTATAAAGGATGGTGAGGAAGAAGCTCCGATAGATCCTGAGAATAGCCGAGGTCTTACTGAGTTATCCAAGCACAAACTAGAAAGATTAGAGTTAAACAACAAATTGCTTTACTTGGAGCAAGAAAACAAATCCCTTACTGAGAAATTTGACAAATTCGAACCATTTATGAACAATCAAATTGGCCAGTTATCTGATTTCCAAAAAATTATTAAAGTCCAAGAAGAGAAAATCCATAAATTATCTCTGCAAGTTAGAGACGAACAAGTCTTACACAAAGAAATTAACGATTGGAAATCTAAATTTGAGAATTTATCATTAGAATTTGAAAACTTCAAAACTATCCACGGTGATGATGAAATTAGCGAAGATGAATTTGAAGGTGAACATGAAGCAGATGTAAGTGGTTTGGGTGGCGAAGCTGGTGGTGTTGGTTCCTCTAACAGATCAATCTTGAGTACTGCTACTGGAAGAAAATCCAAGAGGGACATTTCATCACATCTTGAAAATTTGGTTAACTTATGGAATGTGAAAAATGCCAGTAAATCTGTTGATGGAGGCATCGAAGGTGATGTGGCTTCTTCTAGAAGCATCGAAAACCCACTGGAAAACCCAATGATTGCCAAGTTACAACATCAAGTTGATGATTTATTAAGAACATCAAAGGCACAACAAGCTGGTTCTTCAGCAGAAATTCGTACTCTTCAAGAAGACTTAAGTCAAAAATTACAAAGCTTGAAAACTTTCGAAGAAAATTACCGTGATGCTTTACAATCGGTTAACAACACCAGTAAAGCTCTTAACTCGACACAAGACGAATTAAGTAACCAAAGAGCGGTGATTGAGAAGCTAGTTAAGGAAAATAATGAATTGAAAATCTTTAAGAAAGCTTCGAGAAGGAACAGTTCAAGAATCACTACCCCTATTCCCGAAGAAGGAGGATTTGCCGGTACGGAATCACCAATTGCCGAGGCTGAGGGTGAAAATGATGATGATGCCGAAGATGAAGGCATTAATAGCGCTCATTTCTTCATGAAGATTAAAGATTTGGAAGCCGACTTGTACATTTTGAAACAAGAAAGAGATCAATTGAAAGAAAGCGTCACTTCCTTGCAAAAGCAATTGTATTTGTCTCAAAATGGTCACTGAACTATCTCCTAATTCACCTCCAAGTACTCTTCTATCTACTGTATTATGATGATCATTTATTTTTTTTTACACTACAAGTCTGTTGCATAGGCTTTTTATGAAATTGCAGTATTATTTTTAAAAAAATTTACTTCATCCAATTTTTTGTTTTCAGCAAGAAGGTTTACACTTCTGTTGTGTATATCTAGTTTAATATTATTATCAATTTTAAAATTTCCAAATACGGTTTTGTAGTTTTGTGTTCATTTGGCGTTTTTGCAACCTCTCGTCAACCAACTTTGTCTGTGATTTTTATTACAGAGGCGGGAATAATTGAGGGTAAGGTGGAAAGAGATCACTTAAAAATACTCTCTTAAGTCTCAGATTGCTCAACTAAGATTTTATTGGGGATGTATAAGTTCAATTCGAAAATCAATGAATTAAAAGAGAAAGTGGAGTCTAATGAAAATCATTACTATGAATTGAAGGAACATTACGACGAGCTCGAAGCCCAATCAACTAGTAAAGAATTGGAACTTTCCGCCCTAAAATCGAAAAACTTGCTAGATGCTAATGAATTAGAAAGTAAAAAGAGGGTCTTTGATGAGAACAAATCTCAAATAGAGAAAAGCGAACTAAAGATTAAATCTTGTAACGAGAGAATCACTTATTTGAATACTTCTATAAACGATTTAGAGAGAAAGTGTGATGACTTATCTCTAGCTTATAATCAACTCACTGAAGAGTTAAGAGAAATCCACCAAGCACTTAATGGGGATTAATCATCATTCACTCGACTTCGGGCACTAATTTTTATTAATAATGATAAATATACAGATACGAAATTGTTAGCATCTATTGTAGCAAATTTAATCAAAATTCACAATTGCACTATTAATACATTAATGTCTAAAATAGGATGAGGATCACTAAAAAGAATAACGTGACAAAACAGTGAGAAGTGACATCTCACTAAATTACAGCAAAGAACTGAAAATGACAAGAATTAAATGTTAAAGTTATACCTCCATGATGGTAATCCTTTCTTCCATAGTTTCTAAAAATCATCATTCGGTCTTGGGTGTATTAGCCAAGACAAGTTTATCTTTATTAGCAGTCTCATAATTGGGAACGTAGTCACTGGCAGCAGTATCAATTTCAATTCCTAAACGGTTGTTTTCGCTGATTATGTCAAGATTTGTGTGGTAAAGATCATCATCATCAGAAGTACCATTATTAACTTCATAGTCCTCGTTAGGTGTAGTAAAAAATTGGTACGTGCTGGAATTTAATTGGGTTGCACCTGTACTGTTTTCTCCACCAGCACCCGAGCGGATATTAAGAGTTGAATTGTCCTCCTCATCGATATTTTGCAATATTTGATTTGTACCATCAATAGGGCTTATTGTTTCACGATCATTTTCATCAATCATATCATCTAAAGGAGGCTCTGAAGGTAACAAGCTTGATTCATGAGCCTTCATTCTATCTTTCTCGGACATATTCGGTTGTTCTGGGAATGGGGTTGTGGCAGCTGCATCAGTGATTTCTTCGTAATTTGGTATATCGTAATTACCCACATTGCTGTATGGTTGATTTCTATCAGCAAAATAAGGTGGGGTTTCAAAATTACTGACTGCCGCAGATTCTGGAATAACGTTAATGTACGCAGAGGCATTTTGATTACTGGCTACTGGATTAACTTGGGAGGACGTCGAGCCACTTGATCTAGCCAGATGGTCAGGTAACGAATTAACTGCAGCAGTAACTTGAGCTGGTGAATTACTAGAAGCACTTCCACTAAAAGCATTTGGAGACCCGTTGGATCCAGATAGAAGGGATGAACGTCTTGATAACGAAGAAATGGCATTGGAGCCAGCTTGGGCTGTAGTTGCATCACCCTCGGCAGTAGCTGTAGCACCACCAGCTAAAGTAGTATTTTCGGAGCCTTCATTGGAGCGATGGGTTCCAATTATAACTTCTGTCGTTATTTGGATGAATTTTTTCATTCTTTTGAACTTATCAGTATTAATATAGCCTGAGCGTTCTGTTTGGTTGATTGGACTGGTTACATTAAAATTGAACTTGAATTTGAAATCATCGTTGGAGTTGGAACTGTTTAGTAGATCTAAATTTGAGTGTGATAATGAATTGGGATTATTAGGGGTTGCAGAATTTCCATCAAACAAATGAGCTGACTCTTCAGACTTCACTGTAGTAGTATTTTTACTATGGTCATTATTATCGAGACTGACTGATTTACCTGAAAGGTTAATTAACACTTCGATGAAGTATTGAAATGACACCAATGGACATCCGCTTATTGTTGGAAAAGCATCAGCCGGGACTCTTACACTAGTATTGATTTCCAGCTGAAAAGTATAAGGATCCACATAAAGAGGGATGACTGACTGCTGCAAGTCCTTTCGGAAAGATTCAAAAAATCCATCAGGTCCATTATCAAGTCTACAGACACGGACAAAAGTGATGATAATCCCGTTAACATCCTGGATTTTCTTCAAATGGCTAACATTAAATTTGATGGGAATTAGTTCTCCTCTAAGATAACCACGTTGAGGGATTTCTAGTGCCACTTTAATAGATTCTGGTTTGGCAAATTCCAATGTCGGAGTTGGGGGAGCTGGGGGCGGGTTAGGTTCTGAAGTATGATGATGATGGTGATGGTGCGAATACGGTGTGGTGTTGCTAGTCTCATTCACTAAGCCTGGAGAATTGGCCTGCTCTTCTGAGTTGTTTGAGGACATAGTACTATAAGTGTTCATAGTGTTCGTAGTGTTAATGGTGGAGGCTGAAGATTGTGTTCGTGATAGTTTCTTTGCATACCGAGGATCTCTGATTATCAATTTCTTTGGTTTCGGACACGGTAGCTTGGCCACGTCAATAGGATTAATTAGCTTTATGAACTTTTCAGACGTGTAGCTTGGGTTATTAATGATTTTGAGGGATTTGGTTTTGTTGATGAGATTACTGGGAGAGTTAGAGTTCGAATCCGAACCTTGAGATGACGACGGGCTATAAAGGGCAGAGCCAGTATTTGAGGTAGTTTTAAACAAACTTCCACCACTGCTGGTGTTACCAAGAGCAGCTCGTAGAAGGTAAGTGATAGACCCTTTGCCAAAATCGATACTTGTAAACACTCGTTTGTTCGGGAGCTTTACGATGAAAGGAAATCGATGTTCACCTTTATATAGACCATTTGAATACTCTTCATTATTTTCATCGGAAGATGATAATGCATTTCCACCATAAATGTTTATTGTATGATGGAATAGGTTATGCTTTATTGGTCTTAGTTTTGAATGAGATGACGCATTGATTTTAACAAACCCTACCAAAGATAATGTTATGGAGATGTTGGCAAGATTTTTCTTGGAGATTAAGATGATTTGACCGCTGACCTCATCACCAGGTAGCCAGGATTTATGGGGGTTATCAAGTAAGATATAAAAGTCAGCAATGGAGTTAAAATCCATCTTTAAACCTAGATTTGAAAGGTGGCTAGATAAAGAATGGCCTCCATGATTCTCATTGGCATGATTATTCGCTTGATTAGGTTTGGAATTATCATTCCCACCTACTAAAAACTTGGATTGCCTATTAGGTATTATTTTAGCAACAGCACGCCTCATGAGTGGTTGATGGGTTAAATTTGATAATGAATTGGGAGTAATGAATTTATCGTATATGGAGGATGACGATTAGCATTAATTCTGTTGTGAAAGTTTTACTGGTAAACAAAATAACCCAGTCGGAGTAAACAAGTCTGGAGTTATCGGGCTATGTTCCTGATTACAGGGAGAAATGAGATGAAAAGATCAATAAATCGAGCTTGATGAAATGAACCGTAGTGGAGTAGTAGGAAATAAAGTACCCTGAGGATTGCTGTGGAGGAATAAAATTTAATTTGGTTTCCTTACCTGAAATCAACCAAGTATTCACAATGAACGGCACTAATTAAATAAGCAAAAAGTGCTACTGTAACTGGAGAATGTGATTGTATCCCTTTGACAATTAAGTGAATGTTAAATATGTTAAGCTAATTAACCTCCTTTATCTATTGATAAAGAATGTATGTAATAGTTGTCTTCTTTTTCGTTTCCTGTGACAGGACGCTCGCACAGGTTCAAAATACTGACAGAAATGGTGAACTTTTAGACATTTATAGTGGTGCGGCCATAAATGTCGCGCCTCTACTAACGGGACGACGGAACAGTACAACAAATTTGCTCAAGTCTCCACAACTTTCACTGACACATTTGGTACCTCGATATGTCGAGTGTACGTACGGATTAACATTCTGTAAGACTATCTTTGACCAAGGTGCGTTGATTTTGTCACAAGAATGGCTAACTCTCCCACTTTATAGGGTTCTATGCTGGAGTCAAAAGCCATCATAAGTCACATGATCGTTCTCCTATTGCCCATCTCTTAATGAAATGCTTTCACCGATAAAAGGCTTTCCATACAGCATCGGCTGACAGCCAGTGCGGAACTAAAGGTTCCCCCGCAAATCTCGTTTAAATTCATTCGGCCGTATCCATTGATGTGGCTAGCCTCATAATACTTTGTAATCATCTCCTCGCAGCAAAAGATCTAATTTTATAGAGGTAACAACAGTTATCATACATATGAATAGGAAAGCTGTTAATATTGAAGTTTTCTCTATGAAAGAATCAAGTTAAAGTTTACGACATCCTGATTGTACAGGTGCCAGACTAATCTGTGGTTTAGGGAACCTGCATGGCCCAGACATCAGTAACAAAGAGACGTTGGAAGCTCTGACACTTTGACAGCTTTTTTTTTATTTATCATGCCTATTATACCCCGGCTATGTCAAATTGCTGGTTGGAAGTCCGCTGATTGTAGTTACGTTGGACTTTGTGGGACTTTGTGGAACCTAGTTAGTCTGTTCTCAAAACTGACTAAGAAGGGCACTTTCTGACAGAAGGCTCCGTTGCCAACTTTGTCTCCTCACAGATACATTTCTTTTCACTAGATTCAATGTTAACTATTACTATACAAAATGAGATTTTATAATTAAAGAAAGTTTTAAGCTAGAAGCTTAATCGAAGGTCTTTTTGGTACCTTTGAATGCAGCAGTACTTGGGCTAGATCTTGGGGCAGGAGATGATCTTGGACCAGGAGATGATCTTTCACGACCACCAAAACCTCCACGGTTACCACCAAATCTGGCTGGAGATCCTCTATTACTGTTTGGTTCTTTTGGAGTAGAGAAATCTAATCTACATGCTCTTCCTTCGATGTATTCACCGTTTAAAGCTTCTAAAGCAGCCTTGGCTTCATCAACGCTAGAAAATTGGACGTAACCAAATCCTTTTGGTTGTTCAGTATCTGGATGGGTTGGAATTCTGCAAGAAATAACTTGACCATATTCACCGAAAGCAGAGAATAATCCGTCTCTGGTAGCATTGAATGATAAGTTACCAATGAATAAAGTATCAGATGGAGCAGATGGAACATCACCAAATTGCTTGGCTCTTTCAACTCTTGGATTAGATGGACGTGGTTTAGAAGTGGATAAATCTAAGTTAACTGGTCTACCATCGATTTCTTTACCTTGATATTCATTTAATGCTTTTTCGGCAGCTGATTTGGATTCAAAATCAACGTAACCGTAACCTCTGGATTTACCAGTGGCTCTTTCCATCATAACTCTGGCAGCAATTACTCCACCTAATGGTTCGAATTCTCTTCTTAACCATTCATCATCAATGTTCCATGACAATCTACCTACGAATAAAGTAGCAGGTTCTTCAGTGGTTTTGGCTCTTTTAGCGTCTGGGGCTTCTTCAGAAGAATCTTGAGAAGCAGTTTCAGAAGATTCATCAGCTTTACGTTTCTTGGAGCTTTCAGTTTTAGATTCAGATTCTGAGTCTGAGTCTGAGGAGGAATCGGAATCGGAATCTGAGTCTGAAGAGGATTCTTTTTTACTTTCCTTCTGATCTTCTTCTTCGTCGGAAGAAGATTCAGAATCAGAATCAGAATCAGAATCAGAATCAGAATCAGAGTCGGAAGAAGAGTCTGAGTCTGATTCTTCTTTCTTAGTTTCCTTCTTTCCTTCTTCTTCATCAGAAGAGTCTGAGTCTGAGTCTGAGTCTGATTCTTCCTTCTTGGCTTTCTTTTCTTCTTCTTCATCAGAAGAATCAGAATCGGAATCTGAGTCGGAGTCTGAGTCGGAATCTGAAGCAGCCTTCTTTTCCTTACTTTCTTCCTTTTCGTCTTCAGAAGAATCGGAGTCTGAGTCAGAATCAGATGAAGAGCCAGATTCAGAATCAGAATCAGAAGAGTCGTCTTCAGATTCAGATTCCGATGAGCTAGATTCGGAAGAAGATTCGGAAGAAGAAGATTCTTCTTCTTGCTTCTTTACTTGTTTCTTGCTTGATTTAGAAGCTTTAGTAGTAGCTTTACTGGATTTAACTGATGATTTACCCATGTTTAATACTCTCTCAATTAAATTTAGTGTCTCTGGATCTAAAGAAAGAAGTGTCTGAAATATTTCAAAATTTCTTGAGATGAGCAGAATATTTTTTTCTTAAGGTCTTCGCACCAGTTTCTTTTTTATGCGATGGCTGAAAAATTCCTCCAGTGACGAGGGTCCTTTAAGGCCCAACATCAGCAAAGAAACAAGCTAAGATCCTAAGGTTATTGCTCGTTCGAGTGTTTGGTGTACGAATTCTTTAGAAAAGATTTGTAGCTCTATGCACCTAACTTTTTGATTTCCACCGATTTCACATACTATATTGACTGTGGCTGGCTCGTCTAACTTTTTCTCAAGTTTCTTTCAAATTTTTAAAAAATGACAAGAAATCGAAAATTTACTTTGTCTCTGTTGGACTATATTGCATTAACTACACCTCCAGCAAGTCTCCTTTGGCCTAATGTTGACATACGAAAATACTTTTACTGTAGACCATTTCACCTTTTTTTCTCGATTCTAATCTACAAACATAGCTTTGCAACACAGACCAAACACATGCTAAAATGGGGTACATTCTATTACATAAAGGTTATGTATGTGTTCCCCTCCATCTTTGCTCCGGTTCAATTTTGCCGGTACCGCTTAAAATTTTTCAGTTTTTTTTTTTTTTTCGGTAGTACCTCGTGTTTTTGACAACCTTTACAACCATCTCTTGATACTGAAGTAATGCAATTGGAGACAAGAAACCATTGGTAATACAGCCGGAGTACCTTTCGTTGAGGGAAAATGTAATGTGTAGTTTTGCGCCTCCGACAAATCTTTAATCTCTACTCATTTTGAATAACATATACCGATTTCATTTCTGATATCGTGGTTACGTGCTTTTTTTTTTTAAAAAACCTTTTTTTGGTAACACATTTCTTTCTCTTCTTACTTATTTCATTTTCGAAAACTGATTTACAAAGTTACAAACTTTCAGGTAAGCATCAACTGTCACAACCTTCATAGAAAACAACAAGCTATTATAGTTGCAAACTAACTGTACTTTTTGTTAAATATGTTCAAACCTTCTTTTAGAATTCTTCAAAAGGTGCTGGTTCCACCAGTGAAACCAGCGTACCAAAATATGTTAAGAGACCCCTCTGGCAAATACGCCGCTTTCAAAGGTGTCGCATTACCAAACAGAACATGGCCAAATAAGACAATTACTAAAGCACCAAGATGGTTATCCACTGATTTAAGAGATGGTAACCAATCTTTACCAGATCCAATGTCAATTCCAGAGAAAAAGGAATATTTCCATAAATTACTTGAAATTGGTTTCAAAGAAATTGAAGTTTCATTCCCATCTGCTTCGCAAACTGATTTTGATTTCACCAGATACGCTGTGGAAAACTGTCCCGATGACGTTTCTATCCAAGTATTAACTCAGTCGAGAGAACCATTAATCAGAAGAACCGTGGAATCTGTTAAAGGTGCCAAGAAGGCCACCATTCACACTTACTTGGCCACCTCTGATGTTTTCAGAGATGTTGTGTTTAACATGTCTCAAGAGGAAGCTATTCAAAAAGCTATAGAAACCACCAAATTAGTCAAGTCATTAACTAAAGATGATCCAGATATGCAAGAAACCGAATGGACCTTAGAATTCTCCCCTGAATGTTTCAGTGACACTCCAACAGAATTTGCAGTTGAAATTTGTGAAGCAGTGAAAAAAGTCTGGGAACCAACGGTTGAAAACCCAATTATCTTCAATTTACCTGCTACCGTCGAAGTTGCATCTCCAAACATATACGCCGATCAAATTGAATACTTTTGCAACCACATTTCTGAACGTGAAAAAGTATGTGTTTCTGTTCATCCTCATAACGACAGAGGATGTGGTGTTGCTGCAACCGAGTTAGGCTTATTGGCTGGTGCCGATAGAGTAGAAGGTTGTCTTTTTGGTAATGGAGAAAGAACTGGTAATGTAGATTTAATTACCGTTGCTCTTAACATGTATACGAACGGTGTCTCTCCAGAATTAGACTTCAGTGATATTGAATCGATTATTGATATCAGTGAAAGATGTAACAAAATCCAAGTTCACCCAAGAGCTCCATATGGCGGATCATTGGTTGTCTGTGCTTTCTCTGGATCTCATCAAGATGCTATCAAGAAAGGATTTTCCAAGGCTGAAGCCAGATATGCTAGAGGAGACCATCAATGGAAGATTCCTTACTTACCATTGGATCCAAAGGATATTGGTAGAAACTATGAAGCTGTTATCAGAGTCAATTCACAATCTGGTAAAGGTGGCGCTGCTTGGGTTATTTTAAGATCATTAGGATTAGATTTACCAAGAGCTTTACAAGTTTCTTTCAGTAATTTGATTCAAACTACTGCTGACAAATTAGGCAGAGAATTAAAGGTTGAAGAAATTAATCAAATCTTCAAAAATGAATACTTGTCTCAAGATACCTCCCCAGTTATTTTGGAAGATTTCGATATTGTCAGTAACAAAAACAAAACGGAAAACCATCGTCAATTAACCGCTCAATTGCAAATCAACAACACTTCGGTTCAAATTTCTGGTAATGGTAATGGTCCAATCTCTGCATTCGTGGATGCCATTTCTAACAAATTTGGAGTTAACTTTGAAGTTAAAAACTACGTGGAACACGCTCTTGGTGGAACCCAAGATAAAGCTGCTTCCTATATTGAACTTGCCTACGTCAATGCAGATGGCCAAAAGGCTAGTCAATGGGGTGTTGGTATCCACTCTGACGTTAGTCAATCTTCTCTTCAAGCCATTGTTGCTATCGTAAATCAATTAAATGCCAAGAGCGAAGTTTCTCTTTAGAAAGCAACAAATCAAAAGTATTTATAAATCTCGGTTATGGATAAAGGAATATGGAATTGAAATTCACACTTGTAGTCGTAAGAAAAGGGAAACATTGCAACCAACTTTGGCGAGCGGCTGCAAATCAGGGCTATAGCCCTGTATGACTGAATCTCACGTGACAAGTCGCATTATTGCTCGATTATTCGATTGCCTAACTAAAAACCCAATTCCCACCTGCACATAGTCCGGCCCAAGCGATTCCTCACTTAGAAAAAAGGGAAGCACAAAAAAAGAAACTAAGGGAAACACTCAGAAGTCGCAGACTATTCTCGTAGTGAAAATTTTAAACCTACTCTTTTGATAGGAAAAAAAATTCTTTCTTTATATTTTTGTTAATATAATATCAATAGATAGAAATGTCAGAATTCCAACCAGTTGTTGTTATTGACGGTAAAGGTCATTTATTAGGACGTTTAGCTTCCCTTGTTGCTAAGCAATTATTAAACGGACAAAAAATTGTCGTTGTTAGATGTGAAGCTTTAAACATCTCTGGTGAATTTTTCAGAAACAAATTAAAATACCATGACTACTTAAGAAAAGCCACCAGATACAACAAATCTAAAGGTCCATTCCACTTCAGAGCTCCATCTAGAATCTTATATAAAGCTATCAGAGGTATGATTCCTCACAAAACCGCTAGAGGTAAAGCTGCTTTGGAAAGATTAAAGGTTTTCGAAGGTGTTCCACCACCATACGACAAAAAGAAGAGAGTTGTTGTTCCACAAGCTTTAAGAGTTCTCAGATTAAAGCCAGGTAGAAAATACACTACTGTTGGTAAATTATCTTCCGCTGTTGGTTGGAAATACGAATCAGTTGTTGATAAATTAGAAGAAAAGAGAAAATTACAATCCGCTGAATACTACGCTAAGAAGAAGGCTTTAACCAAGAAAGTTGCTGCTGCCCAAGCTTCAACTGCTGAATCTGATGCTGCCAAGAAATTAGCTACCTTCGGTTACTAATTCGAATTATCATATGTTCAATTATTATCCCAAGTAAACTAACCCTATAAATTAATCATCATCTAACTTTTTTTAATATAGTTATATTTGAAAAGAAAAAGTCAATGTACAATCTTGTAATCGATTTCCGCCTGTAAATATTTCAAGAGACTCGTGGAAGTCATAGTAAAAGGTCCATGAACCAATGATGTGAATAATCTATGATATACGACTGAGTTTGTTTTATGAATTGAACAACTCTTACTAGTTGGTCGTTGTTTTTGTTATAGTTTGCAACGCTATTTTTGAGTATTCTTTGAAGATCTTCAATTATGACCATATTGTGAGGCGATATCTTCTCGAGGAGGCCATTGAGTTCATTTATATCACTGATTCTCTTGTACGTGAAACGCCTCATTGTTTGTTCTTTGTTCAACCAACTGTACTTCCCACTGTCCTTGATAGTCTTCATGGACTTATAAAGGGTCTGTGGAATAGTACTGTTTATGTAGACAACCTTATAGTCATCAGTATAACGCGACTCTATAACACCAGCTATATGCTCAATGCAGTCGTAGAGGAAATGGTTGAAATAAGCCTGGTTAAGGCTCTCTTTTGGGGTCATATACTGTAGTCCATGACGTGGGTTGTCAGAAGGGTAAATATTCATCACAAAAGAATGAGTTGTAGCTAATGTACGTGGTTGGCCCGAACTCATATACCTGACCTGAGACAGGTGTACGGGTGTGCTCACTCGGACTGGAAGTCGACACATACAGTACCTTACGTGACAATAACCTAACCCACAACTACTTTAACTCACAATACTTAAGCCTACAATCTGAACCCTTGTAGAATACTCACTAAAATACCCAAGACTGTTATACACACAGCTCTAGTCTTATGAGCTCCTGGTGAAATGCCTATAACTGCAACTTATGTTTTTTGATGACAGACACACGTGACCATGGTCACGACTGCCGAATTGCGGAATGTACCCACGCGGGGTGCATGCTTCGTGTGGAGTACCGTCCCGATAAGGAAAGATCTTGTTATTTCGCTGGGATCGCCTCCTAATGCAGCCCCACCATCCACTAAAAAATTCAGGCGATTCGCTGCAAGTTTAAGGCATTTGTGGTGATACCAAAAAAATACTCGTCGCTGTCGCTATTTATTTTTTAGAGGTTTATCATCCCATTTACGATATACCTACAGTTTTCTCAGGGATTTATAAACTTCATTCATTTCACTCTTCTTTTCTTCAAAGAAATCATGACTACTTTAGTCAATAATGTTGACCCAGATTTTGGAGACAACGTATATGATGCGTACTTCGCAAATTTGACTCCATGTTCATCGACGCTAACAGTACAAGACTTTATCCCTGTACCGTCCGAAAATGACCACCCCATGAAAAATTTGATGATAACTTTGATACTTCCTAACCTAAGGGATAGAGCTTGTTTCCCACTCTCGGATGTGGTGTCTTACGTTCAAGACAGAGACCCAACCTTCAAAGCTGAGGACATCACGGTATACCATTTAATCCTGTTCTTTTTCTTTGACAAACTAGATAGTGTGGACGATTTAGGAATCCCTATAAAATACATCAGTCAGTTAAAATTAATCAATATGGGTAAATCATATCGCTTATCGAACTTGGTGGATATTTCGTTCCCAGTAAGTTATCTCCCGACTTTTAACTTATTCACGATGTTATCCACTTCTCCTATATTCCAACTTAGTGCCATCCCATTAACAAATGTGATACCCTTCACTATTTCTGCGGGAGAAATCGACACTAGGTTGGACAAAATTATCAATCATCGCAACCATACCGCTGAAGATAGGAGCAGCCACGGATCTATCAAAGATCAACTTAAAAGGGTCAGATCCTCTATCTCTTCAGCGTCATCAAGAAAACAGTCTGTCAGCTCAGTAGAGTCTGCAGCCTCCTCACTGGTTCGTTCAAGATCTTCATCGATCCCCACAAGATCTATGACAAATGGCTCAGAGACTGAAGTGGACGAAATAACCATCCCTAATACTTTCGTAAAGCCACTTATCTCGAGACATCGCTCTCGAATAAGTATAAGATCCAACTTTAGGAGATTATTCAATTAGTTTCATTTCTTAACGTCTGCATTTTTTTTCTTTCGTTCTTTTCAATTCTCTCTATATATCATTTCGTTCCTGCGTTACTTTACTAATACATAAGCTTGCATTTCATACTTTCGCTTACATCTTTATGGGGAGATTTTACTAAGTAGCTGCAGATCTCATGCCGTTTCTAAAATATGTCACGTGATGACTCGGGTATTTGAATTTTTCGCTCTTGGTAAAAATCTATAGTCATCTCAAGATAAGTCAACTCTTCTGCCCTCACCTAATGAACATTACTGATAGAAGAAGACTTCTAGGCCCGCTGAATGCTAAAGTACCCCGTTTAGGACTTTCGTCTGGTGAAAGTGATCCCGATACCCCCATTCTGGCTGCTCGTGCAGCGAAAGAAATAAGGAAGTTCTTCATCAAGACAGGATTGATTAATAACGCTAATGGATCATCGTACTTAGAAGTGGACGATACGATAATAGAGGTGGCAGTTTTTGGACCAAGACCAATCAGGGGGTCATTTGTTGATCGTGCGTCGTTTTCTGTGGAATGTAAGTTCCTCCCGTATATTGAGCAACCATATAATCAGATTTTCAACTCCAATGAAGGCGACAATAGTAATAAAAATAATAACGGTAGAAGTGGTTTGACCAACGTTGAACAAAAGATCTCAACTTATGTGGAAACAGCATTACTAAGTTCTATTATCTTGGAAAAGTACCCGAAATCAACCATAGACATTTTCATCAATATAATATCATTCAATTCTAGCAAAAATTCGCTATTGAACTTAATAAATTGGGTCATAAATTCCAGTTCAGTAGCATTGGTGGACGCTGGAATTGAAGTAAAGGATATGGTTACTAGTGGACAAGTCAACTTAAACGAAAATACTAAGGAAGTTACCTTTGATCCTGAAACCTCGTGTTCTCAAGGTGAATATACTGAATGCATCGCTAGTTTTATGAATATGAAGAACAATGAAATTGTTGCAATTTGGATAGAGGGGCAACAGAGTGAAGTCGATGAAGAGAAACTTACGAAATTAATAGATGGTTGTAACGATATGTCAAAACAGATAAGACTGAATATCAATTCATATTTACTTGACTCTGTAAGCGAGTCTAGATGAAAAGTCAATACATAGAAAATTTTGATAGCGGCTTACGTATATTTATAGAACGAGAGCATCAATAGTATTAAATATAACCAAAAGACTTCATCTAACCCAATAATCATCAGGATATTCTTCCTCCTCATTTTCATTATCATTAGCATCATCATCGTCAGCGTCATTCAACTCTTCATCCATATCATCTTCACTCTCACTTTCCCTTATGGCTTCATCGTCTCCGATATTTCTCCCTCTGCCATCATCAGCATCAACATAGTCCTCATCAGAGCCATAACCGAATCCTTCTCCTCCTCTGTTGACATCTGGTCCAATTACACTACTTGCTCTTCGGGTAGTTCCACCAGCCATTCCACCACCAGAAACAGTACCAGGGTAAAGAATTGGTCTTCTCCCTGGAATAGCAGATGGTTTGGCAATACCTCCAGGAGAAGTGATTAGGTTGCTGCTTCTCCTTCTAATTTGATGGTTGAGGATTGGTTGTGCAGCAATCATATCATCCTTTTCTTCCCCTCTGATTAACGAGTTGATTTGGTGATTAGCAGTTTTAACCTTCTCCAATAACTCATGACTATTTAATTCGTCAAATCTCTTGATGGAATAAACTGTGCTGCTTTTACCATCCCTTCTTGTTGAATTGCCAGCTGTTGTATCAGCGTTGTTGTTGTTGTTGTTGTTGTTGTTATTGTTGCTGTTGTTATTGTTGTCTGTGGCTGTTGGAATAGTTCTTCTAAATTCCTCCTTCATGGAACTAGACAAGATGTCTTGCAAGCTCTCCAAGACCGAGCTGAATCCATGTCTATACAAAATTTTGGCTCTATCAGCGGGAGACAAAATCCTGCTCCCATCTGCTTTTTCTTCGTCAAGATTATGCAACACATTTGAATTAATGTTCATACCTTGCTTGGCAGCTGTTTGGTCAATTTCATCATCACTATCGTCAATAACGATACGGTAATTGTTAGCATGCCCCGAGGAGATTGAATCAGATCTCTGTGGAGTTACGGATTGGGCTTGACTTTGTTGACCTTGAGTATTGAGATTATTGGGTTCTGAATCGTTTCTAATGATATCATATAATCGGAAATTATTAGTATCCGGAAATTGATACCCTGTATCCTCCGAGTTGAAAGTAAGACTAATAAGAATCCAAACCACGGACAATCTGATTTCGTTCAAGTTGTTGTTTAATTCAATTTTCAAGTTGATATCATTTTTGGAGACTTTCTTTTCCAACTTAGGAGTTAACTTCAATTCTAAAAATCGTTTCCAAATGAATAAAAGTTCATCCAGAGGGAAATTCTCCTGCTTGAAGTTAGAAATATTGGTAAACCTATGATCTTCAATATAATTCAACGACGTGATTAATCTTACGTAGTTCTCATTAGCAATTAATCTGGCCAAAAATTCATCGTCTCTTGAAAACATCGAAAACCGTAACACCACCGACATGTTGTGCTCTAAATTAGCAGTTTCTGGAGCCACGAAATTTTCAAAGTTCAAAATGTTTTCTATCAAGTAACTATTCCAGCTTCTAGGAACCCGATGAATATTGCCATTGGCCCTGCAATAATCCTCGTAAAGGCCTTTGATAATTTCACTGAAATACAAAGAGCCTGCCGTTAAGTTTCTTAAAATATCAAAAGCCAAGATTTTTTGTTTCAACAAAATCTCCTTGAGTTCTTCATCGTCCTCCAGCTCTCTACTGGAACCTTCAACCATCGATCCATTCAATGATTTATCGAGAATGATAGAAATTGGGATAAATTCTAATAATTCTCGTTTGTTTTCTTGATTTTCGTTGAACGAGTAGTTCTTTAGGATCTGAAAAATGGTTAATTGAATCGAATTGTACTGTAAAATCTCACTTCTTTCTTTAGTATTGCTAGCATTATGAACCGAGTTCTTATAAATTTTAGCAAGATTTTTGAGAAAGTATTCATCATTTACCACGTCATATCTGAATGAGCAAAAGTCTAAGACGAAGTTGGCTACTGTTCCTAATATTATTGATTTGTTCAAAGGATTTGTAAACTTCAAGAATTTCTTGTAGTCATCATGAAGTTTGTCATCCATAGAACAGAAAAATTGAATGATCTTATCCAGCTCTTCATTGATTCTAAGGATATGTAAGATGTTACTGATAAAACTTCCGTTCATTGGTAACCCCGTTTCTCTACTCTGGCCCACGGTTTCTAAGGTAAACGCATTATTCGAACTATCAGGAATCGACATAGTATTAGGACTGACGGCATTATTTCCATTACCGTTTGAGTTTGTTGCCTGTGAAGCATCACCATTGGCATAATTCAAATCTAGGATACTGGTGAAAGAATTACACTCCACGAAAAATGTTCTTAATGTTGAAACAGACCTTGAGAGTGATCTAATCAAATGGAAGACACTGAAATAAAATTCATGACCGATTAAAGAAAGAATAATTCCAAGATTCTTACCAAACCAAATCAAATCCTGTTTATGAAGCTTCCTGACTCCCTCTTTATTATGAAGTATCCTATAAATGAGTTGGATCTGCATCAACAAGAATCGGTAATTATCAATAAGTTCGAATGTAAGCTGAGCTAATAGATTCTTAGGACATTTGGTGGGTTTATATTCGACGACTCTGTATCTGTATTCTTCCTTATCACCAACATAGATACTGAGGAGTAAAAAATAATCCCCTAAAGTCTCTAATTGATCACATCTCTTAAGTTTATGAGATGACTTCTCTCTTGTTCTTAACACCAAGTTACTCTTCGAGATGTTACCATTTACATTCTTTTGATGATTCTCTAAATCGATCAAGTTAGTGAAGTCAACGAGTTTGGTGCCATTCTTAGAGGATCGCTTTAATTTGTTCATATTCTCCAATGAATAATCAGAACGAACCAACACACTCAAATTATGCATAATTTTGTAATCAACATTACATCTTCTAATTTCGTCTCTGGCAAATCGACTGCCAAGACATAAAGTACATAAAATTCTCACTGCTGACTCAAGATACTTTGGAGCTTGAATATATATCGGTTCATTTTGTGAATCAGCATTTGAATTTCCAGTGTCAGAATCATAATCCAATTCTAACTGTTCCACTATTCTTGGAAAAATCTTTTTATAATTTTTGACCGCTTCATTTTTCACTTCCTTAGATGTAATTTCTGGGGTTTTAATCAAATTATTGAGGTAGAGATGAATCAAATTCAAGGATACAAGGTTCAACAACTTATTATCATACTTCAAGGTTAGTAAAAGTGAAAGATAAACTTTGATGGGGAGAACAACAACAGGAGACCCATGGTGTTGAGGGAAGTCCATCATTTCTTGTTGCTGGGGTATTACCATCACCACATTTCTATCGGTGGCCCGAAAATGACTAAATATTTGAGCAGTCCCAGTGATCAAATCTATCAACAATTGTAAGTTAATTTTAGTTTGAAAGAAATCACTGTTGGGTTCGATATTCGGCAAATTGGAGTCTTTGAAAGAAATTTCATTAAAATATTCCGATGACTCCAGCTTATCCACGTGAGGAAAGTGGAATCGGCAGATTAAATTACATTCGTGCTCTAATCTCTTGATAATCGTCGACAATAACGTGATCATGTAGGAGTTGGTGTATTTATTATCCTTGGAGCTGGCGATCAAAAACGGTATCAACTTCAACAGTTTTAGGATTAAACTGCTGGAAACCAACTGAATAGCACTGTCAGTATTGTCGACAACTAAAGTAGCATCAGTAACTATCAAAAGAGTGGTGACAAATTTCCACAACACATTAACACTTGTTTCCTGATCAAAATTTACCACTAGTTCCCTTTCATTATTAAGACCGATGAAGATATCTAATGCATAGCTGATTATGTCCTCGAATTTACTCACCAATTCTGGTGACATTCTGGTGTTATAGGCATACGGAATGAATACGCTGATGTAATAATTGAATAAACTGGAGAGCGGGTAAATTAACTTATCGAAAATATTGATATTGTCCACTATAGTTAATTTATGCTTGAAGTCAATCTCATCAATAAATACTGATAGGATTTTGAGAATAACGATTTTCGTTTCCAAATCATTTATCAATTGTTCATCTTCCTCACAAAATTGGTTAGGATTCTTGTTTAACAATATCGCAATGTGGTTATGGAAGTCATTGGTCACTGATTTAACGAAATTTATGTCTCTCACAAGCTTGTACTTGAGGTCTCTGTTCCCAATCAAAGAAACTCTGAGGGATGAAATGTCATGGTGGCCAATACTATCGTTGTCAATATTGCAAGGCATTTGGCCCCCCACTGGGTTATCACTATGAAGGTCAAGCGGCATGCTGAATTACCACCACAAATTAATCAGTTAACAGAAAATGATTAATGTAAAGTGTAGGTAAAAATTAAGAGCAACGAGACAAGGAAACGTAGTTGGAAGTACAGAGGAAGTAAGCGGTAAGCGCTCTGGTTGAATTTAGTTATCCTGTGAGTGAGAATTGACACCCGTACATAACCTTATCGATGAGCCACACCCGTGCATCTGCATTCTTATCTAAACCATCTTGGCTAATACATCTGGCGATAATCGACTATATTAAGAGGTGCGTTACTAGTATATTCAATAAATGTTTATTTGCTTATAAGTCTATATTTTGCTGCGCCAGAACTTTTGGGCTTCAGCGGCCGGTTTGCCCTGTTTTATGTCCTCGCTAACATGCGTGTCTGCTCCTACTCTCTTAGGAATGTAGTCAAGAACGGCATCCAAGTCAACACCAGCCTCTTTGCTGTCACCCTGATGCTTTTCCAGTGGCAATCTCACGACTCCGTTTTTATCGGCAATTATATAGTCCTCAGGTTGAATAGTGATGATTTCTGGTTCCAGACCCTCAGTGGCCATAACTTTAATCTCAATTGGTACATTAATTCCAACCACCTTAACTACAGGACCGGGGGCAGTGCTTCCTACTCCATAGGACCACACATGATATCCCAAATCATTGTGTTCGTCTAAGTCACGAATACGGCCCAAGACGACCGACCCTTGTGCCTTTCTGTAGTGGGCTCTGGTAGACATCAAGCCTCCATATAAAGCGTTGTTCACAGTGACATACGGAGCCGCGGTCAATTGCTGAGCTGGTGGCAATCCAAGTACCAAGACACTTCCTTCAGGAATGTTGTCAATGTACGATTCTTTGACCGCAGGTCGAGGGTCTGATTTGGGAGCATACAACACCGTGTACGCTCTTCCCACCACAGTTTTGGTCTGCTTTGCTACTTCCGCGGGGGATCTTATGGTCAAATTGGGAATATATCCTCCATTGGCAATGCCGAATTTCACCAAAGCATCAGAAGTGTCGCAAGGTGTGTATTTGGCGAGAGTTGTTACGATTTCCTTGGGAAGTCTAGGCATTTTGGTACTCACTTGAAGGAAAGAATAGTGAAATATATGAAAAAGAAAAAAAAAGTCTGGGGTTGTCTCAAACTCCGGTCGCGGCCTGGGGTGCATATGAGAATTTAGATAGTGTTTTTTCACAATTATCTGACAATTATTTAGTCTTGCCCGTAGAGAAGAGGGAAGAGTATTCTGCCTTTAAGTCTCCAGGTAATTTGTTGTATGTATTGCTAAAACTTTTACAGTGCGTAGGCAACTATTGTTGATCATAACTCTTCTACTTACGCCAAATCTATACATGGGGATATGATGTCGATAGTTACCTGACGGTTGTTGGATTATAAATCGGTTCTATATACAAGCTATGTTCAAGATTTGGTGGCAAGTTTGTCGTCGTTCTCGGTATCCATGCCCAATCTGCTCTGTAATGTCTTAAGTCTTTGGGCGTTAACTCTTTCTCCCACTTCTCCATTGTAGTCCATCAACAACTGATCTCCATCAGCTGCAGCTTTGGCCCGGGCAACAGCTCCAATTTTTGGAGCGATTTCACCTTCTTTGGCTTCCTCTTCAATAATGACGGTGTTCGTTGCAACAGTGAACCTGTCCCCGAGCTCGCTCAAAAATGATTCATGAAGCTGATAATCTTTGGCAAGGGTGCTGTTGCTAACTCTTGAATCCTTCAAATCGCTCAAGACCGCAGTTAATGTTCTAGGATGGATCATTGTTCTCTTCACTTCTTTCTGCTCTTTTTCTGGTCCATTTTCACCGGAGTTTGGATCCATTTGGTGCTGTAATTCTTGTTGGCCCTTTTCGAAAAGTGACTTACGGTTATCAAGCTGCTTAAGTGCTCGGATATTAGGGTCGAACTTCTGATCCATCGACTGCGATTGGATCTGCTTTCCTAATTGAAATATAGAGTTCACATACTTCTCATTATACTGACTTCCTACTTGAGGATCAAAGCCGTCCTTACCTTCAGGTAGGGTGACATCTGGCTCGTTTTTAGGAGCAAGCTTCTCATTTTGGTTCAACTTTTTCTTCAAAAATAAAGCGTCGAATGTGCCTTGGTTATATGAACTCTGCGGAGGAGTTTGATTTAGACTTTCATCTGGAGTTGTTTTCCCAATAGTTTGATCTTGGGGAGTCAGAGGAATAGCTCCATTTAGGGCCTTGTGGCTCTCCTCCTGAATAGAGTGCTGCTCGTACTGTTGCTTCAAAGACTGCGAGGGTAATTGGTTTATATTGGAAGATCGAGTTACAGTAGGTTTAGCATTCTTCGAAATGGTACCCGCTAGCTTTCTAGAAGGTTTAGATGCTTTGTTTCCCATTTTCTTGGAGGGAGATGCTTACAATATAATTTTCCCCATACATAATCAAATGCGCTTACTTTTTTATTGGTCATCGCACTTTCTCTTAAATATGTCAAAAACCCAGCAAAAGTAAAATCGTAGTGAAAGTACAATATTAGTCAAAGCACATTCTCAGTTACATTAAGAATATATCCTTAGCTAATACTTTCAACTGATCAGTTTTAAGTAACTGCAGAATGAAAGCAAGGCAACTAATGTAGAAAATGAATGAGAGCAGATCTCTGTTAAAGCTAGATATATTCTAATGTACAACTATTTATATGCAATTGAGGGTTAGTCCTTCTTCTTATGTTTCTTCTCTTTCTTCACCTTCTTTTCCTTTTTCTCCTTCTTATCCTTCTTTTTGTCCTTTTTGAATTTGGAATCGTCGCTCAATTTAGTCTTCTTGATGACCTTTCCAGTGTCATCCTTGGTAATATAAGAGATGTCAATAGTTTCTTCCTCAGATTCAACTTCCTCTTCCTTTTCACTGACAAGTTCAGGATTTGCTTCATCGTAGTCTCCAGCGGCATAACCGGTAGGAAAGTGCCTCATTCTCAATTTTGAAACTGGCTTGACATTCTTTCTGGCAACGGTAACCTTGTCAAAGTCAATCTCAGGTATTTGAACCACTTCCCTGATGTTGTAAAATCTGTCAAAATGCTTTCCTTTGACTATTTTATCCTTACTTATCAATGAAAACTTCCGAAGCTCATTGTCACCATCAAGAACCTCTTCATTTATTTGGTACTTGGAGCTGTCAATCTTGAATGGCTCAGCCCCGGCATGTATGGATGTAGAAGTGAAGGTCACGGGTAATGTCTTCACCTTGTGTAAAGGAAAACCTTTAGGAGTCTTGATGAGCCAAATCTCTTTATCGCCTACTTTGAAGCTTTTCGAGGTCGTCACCTTGTTGAAATGCTTAGGAGGTTGGAAAGCCTCATCGCCTGATTCGTCAGAAGACACTTCCTCAGTGACGTACTTGTCAGACTTGATACTGGGAGCCATTTTAACGTACACACCTACTAGATCTTATCCAGCTATAAAGAATTTTCAGTTTCGAGATGCGTTGCACCATGCAGGATACTCAAAGAAAAAAATTAGGTGCACGGAGTTAAGCATGTGGACCAAGATGATCCATATGTTGTGGTGGTTCACGTAAGTGCTTCTATTGTGGGATGCCTGCCATATCAGTGGCAGGCTTTGCTTGCAATTGAATGCATAGCCGTGTGATTATAGATCCATGACATCAACTTACGGGGCTAAAACGGGCATTTTAACCCCGAAACCTTGCTCCGATTGTAATACAACAATAGAGCTTATGTAAGCGGAAATAAAGTTTGCTACGGCTAAATCTGTCACACACTTTTGATAACATACACCATATGACAATAGTTCCAAGATGCGTGTCTGCGCCTTGTGGTATATATGCGGTTGATATATAAATATGCCCTATTTTACTAACCATGACACTTCAGTAAAGCTTTCTCTAACCTTATCATGACTGAAGCTATTCATAAAAATTCCTTAATCGCAGGATCTATTTATTTAGCCCTCTATACTATTATTTTACCCTTTGCTGCATTGACCTCATACAAGAGAAACTGGCAATTGATATTTTGCTCCCTTTTGTTCTTTACTATTATAAGATTTGGGAGTCAGATATGTGCGGTGGTTTTCTCGTGTCTCGGATTTGCTCATTGGCAATGGTTAATTGCATACCTTGTTTTGGGGGCTGAAGGTTATTTTGTCCTTATCCTTAGTAGTTTACAGTTTATTATTCATGGTCAACTAAAATTCTTGGGAAAATCATGGATAAGAAATTCGGGTCCAGGTGGTTGGATCACTGATGAAGATAGAAAGTCTAAGATATGGCAAATTAGATGGAAACATATCGGCAAGATTCCTTATTCTACGATTTATCATTTATGGTTAATTCCAGCCAATGCTTTTATTGTAGCAGGTGGGAGCATGTTAACCGGGGCAACTGCTGAAGAGTTGGCCGACGGTAGTGATCAAGTTTCTGCTTCTAAAGCATTAAGAACTACTGGTCAAGTTATCTTTTTGACTCTTACTATAATCATGGTACTTATTGCCCTTCATACCTACTTCAAGCAAAAAGTGAGAACATGGCCTATTATCAGTGTTTTGATTGCTTCTCCCTTTTTAGTGGTTAGAGGTACCTTTGGTATTTTATCAATTTTCATTACCAAAATGAATTACTATCAAATGTCTAATTACTCTGGAGGAGGAATTGGGAATCAATTGGTTATCTACGAATACGTCTTATCAACTACGATGGAGTTCATAAGTATGGCATGTTTGTTTCTGAATATCTTTGATAAAAGTCCTGATGTCAGAGATGACGAGGATTTTGAACCTTTGGAAGTTTCAAAATCGTCCAGCGGAGATAGTAAAAATGAATGCTGATTTTTGCATTAGATCTTATATAATCGCCTCAATAGAAATTCACTCAATTCCAAAATGTATTTTTACTATCGCGTTTATACATGATTTTCTACGTATGACATTGTAAGCATAGTTCCCGACTTAGGACAATGTAAGCCTGTTTCCGTATTTAAGCCTAATTCCGTACGTATGGCATTGTATATGGAGAGGCTGAGGTGCATAAAAAGAAAGAACGAAAATAAGAAACGAGAAACGCCATCATGTTTGCTTATGTAAGCGGCAAATTGACATATTTTTTTTTGCACCCGCAGCCATTTGAGCCTTTGAAAGAAATTATGGAATTGGGGTGTATAAATAGGAGGAAGAAACCAACTTTTGTTTCCTTTTCGTAGGTCTTTAATCCAGTACATATTCAAAATATGGCTTTCAAATACTCAGATTCAGGTGCTGCTGCTACTGTATTTTTAGGTATATTCATACTAGTGCTCCCATTCGCATTGTTAACTATGTTCAAACATGGCATAAAAAGTTTCTATTCAGTAACCATTTTGTTTGTATTAGTGAGAATTGGTAGTCAGACATGTGGCGTGGTGTTTGCTGTAGTGGGTTTTGAACATCAAAATTGGCTTACTGCATATCTTGTTTTGGGAGCTGAAGGTTACTTCTTTTTGATCATCTGTTTGTTAAATGTGCTTATCAGTGGTCATGTTAAGAAATATGGATTCTCCTGGCTTACTAAATATGGAATCAATGGCGATATTAGGCAACAAGTAACTATGGGGAAGAGAGGAAAACTAGCAAGAAAGAGTTGGGCAGTTTTATTTCATACTGCCTTGGTCCCTGCAAATATTCTTGTGATCGCAGGTGGAGCTATCTTGAGTGGAATCTCTGCCTCTGATTTACAGAAGGAATCAGGTGATGTTACAACAGCAAAGATTTTAAGAACTGTGGGACAGCTGGTATTTTTATTACTTACTTCTATTTTGATTCTCCTTGCTCTAGCATCTTATACCAGAGATAACGTCAAAAACTGGGCAGTAGTATCTGTGTTAGCGGCATCCCCATTTATATTGACTAGGGGTATTTTTGGTCTTTTATCTATCTACATCAAGAGTATGGACTACTTTGACATGTCCAACTATGGAGATTTTGGAATTGGTAATTCCCTAATTATTTATGAATACTGCTTGGGGACTACTATGGAATTATTGTGCTTACTTTGCATCTTACTGAATTACTTCGATGCGCCAGCGTATAGCTCTAGAGATTTTGATAGTGAGGATAACCTGCTGACACTCTCGAAAGGGGCAAATTTCATTTTATAGACTTGAAGGGTATAAACTAAACGATTATAGAAATATAAGAATTGAGTTAACGTTGACTTAGAAGAGAAAAAATTATCCAAATTAAAGAAAGAAAAAAAAACGGTATACTTTTTTCGTTTCACCTATTTGTGGTGAACGTTTTTTCGCCTATTTCAGGTTATGAAGTGGTAGTGTTTCAATTGTTTGTTGATTCATCATAGTTGATGTGACCGTCGATCTGAACTAGCAAATCTATATCGTACCCTGATGAGTTGTTAGGACATTCAGGAATATCCCAGTAAATTCTATATTCACTTCTGTATGATAGGTCGGGACAAGCCAAGAAAGATGACGAGTTATGGAAAGTTAATTTACTGTCACTTATGCCAAAGTGAGAAGAACCGTCAATAGGTCTTTTGGCGATGACTAACTGATTATGCTCATCGACTTCTATATTGGTAGCTGATGGAGGAACTTGGGAAGTAGAATTCGAAGTTGAATTGGAGTAATCGGGAATATTCAAAACATATCCATTTTGAGCTTTGATTCTTCCGAAAAACGCAGTTTCGTCAGCATTCAACAATAATTGGTCATCATCATACTTCACCAAATGGTACTGGAACACAGCACCTTGATGGTGGGCAATTAAAGAAAATACTGGTGAAGTTGGAACAAAGAGACGCTTATCATATAATGAGATTCCTTCAACGAGGGCGGATATCATAAACCAGACCAATCCTGTGGCTGCAAACAACTTCATCTTAAATAATCTTAAATCTCAACAGCAAAAAAGCTTAATGGGGCTCAGTGAACTTAAAGATGGCTTGACATTTGTCCCGATTTATATAACAGTTCATTGTTACTTCACAAAAAGGGTAAGGGATACACACTCTGCTGACAGATGGGAGGTCACTTTTTTTCACCTGCAAGAGTTGCCTAAAAAAAGATGGTTTGAAGTTTTGTGTATATTTTAGGATGCCCCTTCGCTGCAACAAGAGAAAATGTCAGGGTCGGTTGCTGCAGGAAATATTTGACCCGGGTAATTACACTTCCCAAAGAGGTAAATCAGGTACATTGATCCTAGTGGTTATAACACTTGATTAGGATGAATTAAGCTAAGAAGAGAATAGAGCCAATATAGGTCGAATATTTATTAAAAGGTTTCAGGGATATGATGGAAAATTCTATTACTAAACTCACTCTTAACAGGAAAAGAGAAAAAAATGTCAAAATGTTGAAAAATTACTAAAATTAGCAAATCAAGACAAAAATGCAAAAAAATAAACCAAAATTCTACGTGTGATGATAGTGCAAAGACATCAATTGATACATAATATTGCTGAATATATAAATTTTACTTTTTCAATAGGTTGCAAAATGATCAGTCAAATTATTTTTGAGTAATACCCATTCTGACAGATTTGGTTTGAAGGTAGTTGTCCAAGACATCACGACCCATTTCTCTACCAATACCAGAAGCACCGAAACCACCGAATGGAACCATAGGATGGAAATCATTGTAAGTGTTAACCCAGACAGTACCAGCCTTTAATCTTCTGGCAACGTCGTGACATTTGTTGATGTCTTGGGATTGAATACCAGCAGCTAAACCGTATTCGGAATCGTTAGCCAATTTAACAACTTCATCAACGGTCTTGAATTTAGTGACAGTAATGACAGGACCGAAGATTTCTTCCTTAACAATTCTCATATTTTCGGTCACATCACCGAAAATGGTTGGTTTAATGAAGAAACCTTTTTGTGGTAATCTTTCACCACCAGCTAATAAAGTAGCACCTTCTTCTTTACCGATTTCAATATATTTCAAGATCTTGTCCAATTGGTTAAGAGAGTTTTGAGCTCCTTGTAAAGTTTCTTCGTTGAATGGATCACCAACTTTAACTTTGTTTTGAGCGTAATCAACAAATTTAGCAACAAATTCATCATAAACATCTTCTTGAACGTATAATCTGGAACCAGCACAACAAACCTCACCGGAGTTGTAGAAAATACCAGTGATGACGGATTTAAGAGCAACATCCAAGTCAGCATCATTGAAGATGATATGAGGAGACTTACCACCTAATTCCAAGGTGATCTTCTTCACAGTTTGAGAACATTTTTGCATAATCATCTTACCAGTAGCAGTAGAACCAGTGAAGGCAACCTTCTTGATAGTTGGATGTTCAGTGATGGCGTTACCAGTGATCTTACCGAATCCACTTAAAACATTCAACACACCTGGTGGTAAAATATCGTTTTCTTGGATCAATTTACAAAGGTATAAGGCCGATAATGGGGTAGTCTCAGAGGTTTTCAAAACAATGGTGTTGTTGGTGACTAAAGCAGCACTGACTTTCCAGGTGAACATCAATAATGGGAAATTCCATGGAATAATTTGACCGCAAACACCCAATGGTTCTCTTCTGGTGTAAGTAAAATGACTGTTACCAGTTTCGACAACATCACCAACAATCTTATCAGCCCAACCAGCGGTAGATCTGAAACAATTAGCAGAAAGGGCAACATCTCCTCTAGAGTTTTGCACCGATTTACCGTTATCCAAAGCTTCAATTTGAGCAAAAGTTTCAGCGTGTTCTTCTAACAAGTCAGCAATCTTGGTTAAAGCTCTGGTTCTAACTAATGGATCAGCATCAGACCATCCACCTTCGAAAGCGGCCTGAGCAGCTTTCACGGCAGTATCAACATCTTCTTCTCTGGCTTCATAAACATGGGCAACTTCTTCTTCAGTAGCAGGACTGATCACTTCAAAAGTTTTCTTTTGTTTTGGGTAAACGAATTCATTGTTAATGAAAAGACCAGTTGGTTGATCATAAGTAGTACCATTTGGTAAAGTAACAGGAATGGAAAGTGGTAAGTTGGAGTAACTTCTAGCAAGAGATAAAGAGATTGATCTCTTGTTGGTAGCTAAAAAGGTCTTAGCCAATTGGGAAGTTCTGATCATCTTGAGAGAAATGATTAAAAAGAATTGGAAGAATTGAAATTAAGAAAGCAACGGAAAATTTCATGCATTTATATATTTTCACGTATTTTAGAACTGCTACATGATAACTACTAATGGATTTAACAGCATTGCGAGAAAATCCGAAGAGGAGAAACAATGTCCGATTTTAGACTCCAGGCACAAAAAGGGAATGTGCTAAAAGCCCTTAAACATTCTTCAGTCAACACATTTAACTGTAAAGCTAACTCCACAGGGGACAAAGAAAAGAAAAAGTAAGAGATGCACTTGAGCGGAGAGCAACGGTTCTTTTTGGCATGATTAATGACCTCTCAGGATTATGGGTAACACGGGTGTTCGCTCCTAATTGAGTCAAATTACTTGAACATGCCTGTTTGTTGTAGTATATTTACTATTGATAACTTTATTACTAATTGATTGGTGATACTTCGGTTCCATCACGGATATGTAATTTGTAACTGTGGGGAATCTTCCGCGAAATAAATCCATCTACGGCCTATTCTTCGACCGTAGTGGCACAGAAACTTGCAACGCTTTTTTTTTTGCTGAGCTATTTCCCCTCCTCTTCTGTCTGATTAGGAGAGCCGGGGTTTAGCTCTAGATCGGGTGTGCCCTCCAAGGCACTCGGTTCGGGGTTTAGTGAAAGATACCCTCTTGTGATTTAGTCAGCTTTCTGATAACCATCGGTCTTACCGCCAACGCATGAGTTAATCTCAGGAGTTAACCACTAATAGTCAGACACGCTTGCATGAATATCGGGAATAGACGTCATTGGGGGCATTTCACTGGTTGCCTGATTTTTATGATAGCCAGCGGGTTGCATTTGACGGTTGACATCTGACTCCTGGGGATTTTGACTCCCACCCAACCACTTCTAGGGTCTTAACCCCGGTGGTTAGTGGGCCCGTACCACCGGAGGAATACAAACCCGTGCGATCCAAATGCAAGGCCCGTGCCGCCGGAGGAATTTGGACCCGTGTCAGTTGAAGATAAGACCCGTGCCGCTCGAAAAATTAAAGATCGGAAAAGACCCATACACCACGAAAAATTGCAGGCTAGGAATATTACAGGTTGTAATGTCGACGCCAACGTTCCTGAAAAAAAAAAAAAAAAAAAAAAAAAAAAAAAAAAAAAAAAAAAAAAAAAAAAAAAAAAAAAAAAA